>CAJQZM010030311.1:0-27402 GCA_907164665.1 Colias nastes | reverse complement strand
GTTTGGTACAATTAATTTTAGCGAAGGAGTTAACTGCTCGACGGCTGCGTGGCGAATCGAAGTGGTAGCGGACAATCGTAGGTCATCCGCGGCCAATCGCACGGCGCGGGGACGTGACGCCGCGATGACGCAGTAGCAACGCTCCGTTCCGCACGATTTTGTTGCGGCAACATGCTCCCGGCCTTGGAACGTGCTGGTTCCAACGAACTGTCGACCACGAAGCGAAGAATCAGCTATCTGGTGAAGGAAGCGGACAAATTTTAGTGAACGCCCGACGCACGATGCCGTCTGCAGTACGAATGTCGGCCACTCGTGCTACTCCATCCTTCCCCGGATATGTCGCGTGGATGCGCCCCAAGCTCCACTTCAACGGCGGCAATCGGTCGTCCTTAATGAGAACGAGCGTGTTCTCCTTGAGATCCCCCTTGTGCTGGTGCCATCTGGTTCGCGTTTGCATCTCGGAGACATACTCTTTGGACCAACGATTCCAAAAGTGCTGGCGTATTTGTTCCACCCTCTGGAACCTCGGGAGACGAAGCTCAGGCACGTCGTCTAGATGCTCAGCCGTTACAGGTGCAGTCAGCGGACGACCAACCAGGAAATGTGCAGGGCTAAGTGGAAGGAAATCATTGGGATCTGTGGAAAGATGGGTCAAAGGACGGGAGTTCAGGACAGCTTCAACCTGGGTCAATACTGTGCTAAACTCCTCGAACGTTAGATGTGCGTTACCTACTACACGTTTGAGATGGTGCTTGCAGCTTTTTACTCCAGCTTCCCACAATCCCCCGAAATGACTAGCGTAAAAAGGTATCATTTTAAAATTAATATTTTGCGAAGTTGCATATGCTTTAATTTCATCAGAACAACTAGCTAAAAATTTTTTAAACTCATTCATGAGACCGACAAAATTCTTCCCATTGTCAGAAAAGATAGTCACGGGTTTACCTCGCCGCGATATAAAACGTTTAAGAGCTAAGAGATATGATTCCGACGATAGATCGCTAACAAGTTCCAAGTGAACCGCGCGTGTAACAAAACATATATTATTTATATGTTTTTTTATATGCATATGTACGATTTTTGTAACTTAGCACCTCTGCCTTTACGATTCAACGTGAACACTGGGCCAGCGTAGTCGACACCACAACGTATAAACGGATAACCTGGGTCCAGACGCTCCTGCGGTAGATTCCCCATAATAGGCGCGACCGTAGTCGGTTGTAGTCGTGCGCAGCGCATGCACGAATGTACCACCTTCCTAGCGAGGTTTCTGCCGCCGACCGGCCACCACATCTCTCTGAGCGTAAACAGTAGAAGCTGTGGCCCGGCGTGGAGTAAACGTTCATGCTCGAACCGAAAAAGCAAAAGTGAAAAATGATGATTAGCTGCGATTAAAATAGGAAATTTTTTATCAAAACTAAAATTTGGTGAATTTTGAATACGCCCACCTACACGAATTAAATTATTATTTGCGTCAAAGAATACATTTAATTTAGAAATTTGATTGTAGCCTGATATATTCGTTATATTTTTATTATTTTTAAGCGCATAATAAATATCGGGAAACGATTCCTGTTGACTCAACTTTGCTAACGTTAATTCAGCACGATTTAATTCCTCGACTGATAATAAACCTGTCCACTTATTAGTTTTATTTCGCGCGTTATTAATAAAACGTAATACATAAGCAGCTGCGCGTTTAAGTCTATTATATTGTGAAAATCGAGAAAAAATAATTAAATTATCGTTTAAATTATTACTTATGTGACAACAAATATTTGTAGATTTAATTTCCGGTAAATCTGAATTAATTAATTTGGAATGTTTTAAGTCGGGCAATTCAAAATGTACATTATGTAAAAATAACGGACCCTCCCACCATAAAGATGAGGAGCTAAGCGCTTCTAGACCTTGCCCGCGTGAGACTAAATCGGCTGGATTATCCTTGCCTGCGACGTGACGCCATGGATGTTCCTTGGTCAGCTCGTGAATCTCTGCCGTCCTATTTTGAACATAAGGTTTTAATAAATTAATAGGCATACCTAACCAACCTAAAACGATAGTTGAATCTGTCCAAAATACAATTTCATCAAAGTTTGAACGCAGTGATCCAATAAGCTTATTACATAATCGTGCACCTAACAACGCACCACACAACTCTAATCTAGGTATAGTTGTAGGTTTAGTCGGCGCGATCTTACCCTTCGAACATATCAAGCGCACTGTGACATCAGCTGTTGCATTGATCGTACGAGCGTATGCGCAAGCTCCGTACGCGACCTGTGAAGCATCGGTAAATATATGTAGTTCGGTTCGCACTAGATCAATGCACATAACGTGACGCGGTATTCGTAAACTACTAAGAAAAGATAATCCATTTATAAATTTATCCCATATTTGCGAAATTTCGTTAGGAACTGATTCATCCCACGTCAATTTTAACAACCAACATCTTTGTAATAAATGCTTTGCGATAGTAATAACCGGACTTAATAATCCTAGCGGATCGTATATTTGTGAAGCACACGATAAAATAATACGTTTTGTCACTACTTCACTCTTTTGTATAATTTGAGTGAAATAATAAATGTAATCATCGAGACTATTCCATCCGATACCTAAAGTTTTATTGTTACAAGTTTTATTAAGTAAACAGAGATCGTGCGTTTGCGATTCATTAATGCTAGGCGTAATTAAATTTAAATTATGACTAAAAATCCATTTTCGTAATTTAATACATGCTGAATCTAAAAGACTACTAGTTTCTTTACAAATATTTTCTAATTCGGATATAGAATTCGATGAAACTATGAGATCGTCAACGTAAAAACAATTATTAATAGTATCGGCTACATACGGAATATTCGAGTGTTTGGCTAATTCCTTTAAACATCTACAACTTAGATACGGTGCGGATGCCGTTCCGTACGTCACGGTGTTGAGTCGGTACACCCTCAGCGGCTCTGAGGGATCATCCCGCCACAAGATCAGCTGCAGGTCACGCTGATCTTCAGCAATATTCAATTGCCTGTAAAATTTTTCAATGTCAGCGCATGCAACATACCTATTCTCGCGAAAACGTAATAAAATAGAAATTAAGTCACCTTGAATAGCAGGTCCAATCATTTGTATGTCGTTTAATGATACGCCGGTACTAGACTTCATACTCGCATCAAAAACTACGCGTAATTTAGTTGTGGTGGCGTGCTCCCTAAACACACCATGATGCGGTAGGAAATAGTGCGTATTCCCATACGTATTGACGAGACTCATATGACCTAAATTAATATATTCCTGTATAAAATCAGAATACATCTTTTTATAATTAGTATTTTGCTGAAGACGTTTCTCTAACGCGTAAAAACGACGTTCAGCTTGTGCGCGTGTATTACCTAATAACTCAGGTGATTGTTTCAACGGAATTGAAACACAGAAACGACCATCGGAAAGTCGACGTGTTGTGCGAATAAAATGTTCCTCACAAGCAATATCTTCGCTAGATAATTGCTGTAATTTATTGCTAGGCGCGGATATTTCTTCTAATTCCCAGAAATTCCTAACTAACTTATCGAGTGAATCATCTTCCGTGGATAATGTCGAATAATTACAATTAATATGTGTTAAATTTTTATTACTAGTATACGGAAAAGATTTAATTGCACCTGACACTATCCAACCTAATTTGGTGTTTTGAAGGAAAGGACCACTTTTAAGGCGCATTTTTCCTTCGGTTATTAATTCCCAAAATAAATCAGCACCGATCAATAAATCAATAGGTTGACTTTCGTAAAAATTGGGATCAGCTAACAATAAATTGTGAGGAATATTAAATTGATTGAAATTAAATGTAGTTGTAGGCAATTTTGATGTGATTTGGGGCAAAATCAAACATTGAAAACGGGCAGTGAAGCTCCCGTCGCGCGATTTAATTTCAATGTTACAAGATTGCGAACATTGCGTAATAGAATTACCTACACCGTGAATATGTTGAGTGGACTGTAATATTCGTATATTTAATTTATTTGCTAACGATTGCGTGATAAAAGATCGTTCGCTTCCGCTATCTAAAACTGCGCGTGCGCAATAATACTCACCCGATTCATTACATACTTCAACTATCGCCGTAGACAATATGACAATCTGTTGCGAAGAATTGTCATCCTTTGTATACATAACGGTTTGTGCGTGATTAGTACATTGAAGTTGCATTGTAAGGCTGTGTGCGTTATCTGCTGAAACGGGATGCGTATTAGTAAGCGAGGGGTGCTCGTACGTAGTTAACGTCACTGTATTTTGTTTAATTGGTGATAATTTAATTGCATCACAAAGTAAACTATTGTGCTTTTGTTCACACTTTCTACACGGACCAAAAAGACAAGTACCAACCGAATGACCTGGACGCATACAATTAATGCATAAGTTTTTATCCTTTATGAAATTAAACCTATGTTGCGGGGACAAGTCGAGAAACTTCTGGCATGAATATAGCTGATGCCTTTCGTTACATAATAAACATGACTTGTAATGGCTGCGCGACTTATTGGATTGCGATTTAGATGAGTGTTTGTTATCCGAAACTATGTTGCAATGAATTTTGGATGATGAATTTTTATTTTGGTAAGTAGAAAATTTATTTGAGTTATTTGAAATACTAGGTTTACTGTGATTTACGGATAGTGTAGTTAATAAATCGGCTTTTTCTTTAATAAATTCCAATAAATCATGTAGCTTAATAATTTTGTCCTTATGTATTTTATAAAAAGTGTTCTTAAATTGTTCCCACTCGCGTTCAGTGATGGGATCTAACTTTGATACCACGATATAAATAATTAATGTGTCCCAATATTCAGTGGGTTCCCCTAAAATTTTAAGAATACGTAAATTTTTCAAAACTGTATCGATTAAATTGTGCAATTGACAAGCTGATTCTCTGGAGACATTTTGTAGGGAAAATATTGCTTTAATGTGACTTTGCACTATCAATCGCGTGTTATTAAAGCGGTTTAATAAAAGATCCCATGCAACCAGATAATTATTGGATGAAAATTCAACGTTTTCTATTACAATTTTAGCGTCACCTTTTAAACTCGCCTTTAAATAGTGAAATTTTTGAATTGGTGGTATTGATTTCGAATCATGAATTAAGGATGAAAACGTATCGCGAAATTCTACCCAGTGTTCATGTGAACCGTCAAAGCTAGGTACAGAAATAGTCGGTAATTTTACTGAATCGTTACTAAAATTGTTACAGGTCGTATGTTGGTCGTGCGCTAAGGAACAGTCAATGGATTTATTAACAGATCTATCCTCGGAACTATCTGGGTTTACCATGCAGTCCAGCATCGCCAGGACAACATAATATTCCCTCTCAAACTCTACGCGTGATTCTATGAGTTTATCCGTTTCTGACTCCGGGACAAGATCTTCGATTTTACTTTGTACTTGATTGAAATCGTTCATTAAACTTTGCGCACCTGGTATACGTAGTTTTAGTTCTGCCCTCTGATGCGTGTCAAGGTCAACATTTTCAAACGAAGAAACGTATTTTTTAAAATTAGTTAATCTACATTTAATTAATCCCCTTTTTTTCCTCAAATCCTTAAGCTCCTTTTGCTCAGAAAGAGACATAATTACTGAAGTAAAAAGCTACAAGTACTTACGTGCCACGTGAAGCAGATTCTTCGGTTGCGTAAAAGCACGTGAGGAGGGAAGCAACACCAAAAGCTCTGGAATTTACAAAGCACAGTATCAATCAGATGAAGCTTCACAGGGTTGGATAAATTAGCTGGCCGTCTTACCAAACTGCACTGTAATTTTGCGACTTCTTCGCCGATTGCGTCTCGATCCAGGATCCGGTGTCGAAGGTCCAGAAATGTTTATGTTTCAATGGATTTAGGGTGGCGAAAAAGTCGAAAATAAATTTGCGCGTTTAAAATTTAATAGTCAAAATTACAGAGTGCGTTTGGTACAATTAATTTTAGCGAAGGAGTTAACTGCTCGACGGCTGCGTGGCGAATCGAAGTGGTAGCGGACAATCGTAGGTCATCCGCGGCCAATCGCACGGCGCGGGGACGTGACGCCGCGATGACGCAGTAGCAACGCTCCGTTCCGCACGATTTTGTTGCGGCAACACCTATGGCAGCACTCACACTAACACCTAAGAAATGATTTCCTGATGGCCCGATTTATGCAACATGAATGATAAATAGCTTTGGCGATATTCCTTCTATCTAGTGTAAGTTTTGTTACGTGAACATTGGTAGGATTGGGTTTCGTATAGACTATAGGGTATACATAGTAACAAAAATATATTCGAAAATCATGTAGGTACGGAGATAAACTGTATATTTACTTCAGGCTTGTTAAGCAACTTTAAAGCTAAACGAGAAAAATATTTTGGCTAGCGTCTCAAAAAAGCAACCAAGGTAATCTTTCCTAACTTCCGCATTAAGCCCGCATGAAATCTAGCAATTTGTTAAAATGGTTCTTGCAAATAAAGACGGTAACATCGCATTAGAGCAACGCAAAAAGGTGACAAACGACGCTCCCAAACGAGGCAGCATTAAGGAGCATTTAGCAAATGGTGCCTATTGTGCAATCTCGCAATTTAGCACCGTCCTCACAATAGCTACAAATGGTGTTTACTAGTTGAACCTGACCTTCACGAGGCTATCTACATTATCCTGTTAGGAGCCTAGGAATGCCGCGACCGGTTCCATTTGCTCATTAGCGGACATGGATGCTGTTATCGTTAATTAATCGCTGCTGAATAATTTATTGGACATTATTGACGGTTACAATGGCCAATTTGTGAGTTTGCATTAAATTTAGTACGTACAATTTGTTGTTATTTAATATTAATAGTGACCTCGTGGTATACCAGCTTGTTATTCTTATCAGCACACAGGTGCAGGAAAAATTGAAAGAAATGATGTTCATAACCAAAACTGCCTAAAAGTTTATTAAAGGTATAAATATCATAGTCATAGTTGAAAGCATTGGGAGTATGATATATGAATGCACGGCCTGAAAATCTCGTGTAACACTAATCACGACAAACTAGCTTGAGTGGGTAAATTATTAATTCTCTCATATTGAGCTATGCGGATATGCACACGATGTTTGCAGTTGAACGTTAAGTTTTAAAGCCGGCTTCAAAAGCGCTGGAGTGATATAGTGTGGGGCTGAAATCCGTAATAACGTCGTATTATAAGTATTCGGCTATGTTAAGACGGAAGGACTGTCGATTTTAATTCGCTTTGATGTACTTATTAATCTATTTAGTGACGGGTAATAATATTTCATAATAAATAATCTACTTTTATCTCAATGGTACTTTTTTGTTTTCTTATAACCCTACTAAGTTCCATTGGAATCTTTGAATTAAACTAATTTTACACTCGAGTCGCAGACACGCATAAACGTCGGATAGGCGCGTATATCAATGGATTTAGGGCATGTTTTGATCTTTTTGGAAAGCCAAGGGAATTCCATTGGTTGCTCTCTGAGCTGTGTTTATACATAATATTTTACATTCCATAGGTGGAGAGCTAATGTAGCTCCGAGACAGGCACGGGAGGCACGCGACTGGGGACAGACGGGTTATAATAATTGGAACTTACACCCTTTCATGTAAAATTGTTCTCAAATAGCGAATATACTATGTTGGAATGTAAATTAGCACTGACTTGAATCAAAATAACAAAAATTATTTTAGTTAAAACATGAGGAATATTATAATATGGAATTTTAAAGAAAGACATTAATGTTTCTCAATGTTTACGCAGAGTATTGTTAAGCTATTTAGTTCAACTTTCCAAACGAAAATCATTATTGAAGTAGGTATAGAGTACACTCTCATTGCATATATTACAAGTTCGAAGTGTCTTTACATGCCTTTCACATGTGACATATTTTTGATGTTAAAAATTGCGTGATTGCGCATTATCAACGTTACCAATATCTTGGAATATAACTATATTATGTGTAATTTGCAATGATATTTAATCTGCTTGATCCGAAAGATTGGCCTCTTGCAAGCTGGGGAAAATAAATTAGAAGAGAGGCTTATCCCTTTTTTGTAAAGTTGTCGTTATCACAAATAAAGTGCCTTCGGCGCAAATAACACTTTCCCTGCTAAATTAACTTCACGCTTGTCTCTTTTAAAGTTTGTATTGCGTATAAATCTTGTTATTAATGCGTATTAACGACGTGCATTTATTTGAAGTAACCTTGCCGCGTTGCAGTTGTTTACAAATAGCACAAAAAATATTTTTTTCTGATTTAACGCTAAAGCTCTATTGTATAGGGCTGTCATTATGAAAAAAATATGAAACAGAGCAAAGTATTGCACTTGCTCTTGAAACTGTCCTAATTCTGAATAATCATCGTACTTTAAATTAATATTACGCTCTTTACAGCGAAGAATGTTAATTGTAGGCTAAATGCTTGAAGCAACAGCTGTTACAATTATGTTCAGTCATCGGCTACTTGGTATTTGAAAACGGCAATTTTAATAACGCCGGTATGCATTTTTGTCGACAAGGTGATTACCATTTTTTATGGTCATATTATGTTCTAATTGTATGAAATTATATGTCATTTCTTATATCTTCTATGAAAGTAATTCAGAACTATTTGAGGTTCAATCTATAGTAATCTATACTTAATATTATAAAGCTGAAGAGTTTGTTTGTTTGTTTATTTGAACGCGCTAATCTCAGGAACTACTGGTCCGATTTGAAAAATTCTTTCGGTGTTAGATAGCCCATTTATCGAGGAAGGCTATATATATCATCACGCTAAGACCAACAGGACTGGAGCAATGCGGGTGAAACCGCGCGGCACAGCTAGTAATAAATATATGTACTTCTCATTTGCAGTACTGAGGAGAATTCATAAAAGTATAACTATAAGAAAGCATCTTATTATAATAAGAAGAACATGCTGCCACCTAAAAGAAAACAAACCTTATGAATTGAGAGCCTTCTACGCTTTTGGCAACATCAGTTAATAAGCTCCTATAGTACGGTTTACTGTTTGAGTAAAGCTTAGACTAAAGTCCCTGGAATATGCCTCTATCCGGACAGGAATGATGTCATAAAAGATAAGAATGCAGGGGAGCTTAAAGCAGGTGTTCTTAATTAAAATGTCACGTTAATTCCATTATCTTTGAATTTATCTGAAGAATTATCAAACGTAACGTGATTTTTATGTCATAATATATTAAACATAAGAAAAGTTTCGTTGTTAGGAGAGAAAATTGATTATGATAAGCTACGGTTAGTAGAGAAACTGTGGATTACAAGCGTTACTAATGTTTCGATTTGACAACTATTTGTGCAATATGTGTGGCATTAATACCTATTTCTCCATAAATTATTCTCTTTTGTAATAATGCAACTAAAAGCTAAGGTAAACCCGATATGCGTGGAGCAAGGACGATGGATACGCTTTATGCACTAAATATCTTATTGCAGTTACAGATCAAGAGACTGTGTGGTCGTTTGTAAGCCCAATGATAACGATCATAGTAGGTACTTGTAAGGATTCGTGGAACGAAACTTAATTCGTCTCCTTAATTTTAAGCTCTTTACAGATGAAGAAGACTTTACAAATTAAATGTTACATCTTAGGATTAAATTCCATTTACTCTAAACTCTTAATCTAAGCCTATTTTAGCGTTTATCTCTGCTAAAACAAGAGCTCTCCGAAAATTGATAAGCCGCACCGCTGACTTTCAAAAGGGTTGCAAGCGAAATCCGCTCTTTGTGATTGACGCGAAGTGAGCTATCTCTTTGACGATATTTTCAACATCAGAGATACAAGAGGAAACTAGATTGTGACCTTAGTCATAAAATACCACTTTATAATTCGAATTAGTATATTAATGGACTAATTAAACAAATTAGTTCCAAATGAAACGATACAAAATGATTTATCAAGAAATAAGTTTTCAATGTTAGGTATAGGTACAAATAATTTTCTGTCCAAGCTAAGCTAAAATCAATATTTTGAGTCTCGTCCTGTATATTTCATGTCTAGACAATTTTCTTCGTCATCCTTTGGTAAGCAGTAAGCTCTTTAGTTTTGCATTCAATCTTGCAAATTCAATTGTAACTCGTACCTCGAATTTCGGTTAAATTTGAAAATACGTGTCTAATTTGATGAATATTACAATTGCACGGGTGTCGCAATGTTATTGCAAACATGTATGCATATTGTTAGGGTCATAAAATATTTTGAAATGCAGGAATTACATCAAGCTACTACGTGAACTAATGTAGTGTACAGCAGTTACAGTAAAACTTCACACGATAAAATCGCACTTATCGAGTGTTCAAGTGTCATGTCTGAATTAGTGGAGCAAGTGTTGAGGCATCGAACGGAGCAGGCGGTAACAGCTGTGAGTCACGAATGTTCTGTAGAATGTACCAAATTGACCAAACGGAATACCATTACATACCAAATATCAACTAATGCGTACATGTAAGCGTCCTATATGGAGCAGTTTGGTAGATGCTAATGTGAAACGTGTGTGAATAGAAAACTATTTTTATTGAACTATCCGAATACTGTCCTAAAACGCTTGCTTTAAAAGGGATTGAGTGCTTTAATGTTGAATGCTCGATACGGTTTTAATTTAACATTTAAATTCCTTTCTTATTTAAGATGTGAGTAAAAGCATACAATTTAAAAGTGTTATTTTAATTTTATAGTTGAGGTATTGGATAGACACACGGTATGTTATGTCAATGGTCACCTTAGCCTATATCCTATGATTTTTAGTTTTTTATAGAAAAAGTTGTATGGCCTCTATGATCTATAAAAATATTATTATGATTGATCCATAACTGAGCCATATACAGGTGACCCTGTATATAGCAAGAAGCAAAGCAATCATAGTATCATTTGTAGAAGGTCGTCAATGATCGTCGCTTAAACAGCTTCACGCTTATAATTATAAACAACTGGGAAATTTAGAACAGACTTACATAAAAATATACCAAATTATGTGAATTGCAAAAAGTTCCTTGCCGCTTAAAAAAAAGCGATAATTTTCCAGCAAAGTAATACAACCGTGTGTTATTAATTAAAGGAAGATATTGTTTATCGAGTATCTTCTTCTTAGCTATAACTTATAACTGCCGGTTTCAATTGCACTGATTCCGAGTATAACGAGCGTGATGATAAATTCGGCTAAGTGAATAACAGACAATGCTCCATTGACATAGATGTTCAGCGTTACATAACTTTCAAGACGTTAATTTCGTTTTGCAATCAACACTTCCAATTCGCGCATCATATTTACGTCAGATGTTGTGGTTTACAGTTACGTGAAAACAATGAAAACATTCAATTTTTTATTGTCTTAGAGAGTATTTTTAAGTTACTGATACTGCGACTTATTTTCTTTCAATCTAAGTAGATTACCTACCAATCTGGTACTGTAAATATCTTGTCCTGGTAACTCGGCATATCATTTATCAATCCATAGAAAGCCAGGTTTATAATACCTATTAGAAGGAATTTCCACTATAAGAAATACCATTATTTCTCAAGATAAGTTAATCATATTCGTTTACATATTGATTTTGAAATATAATATCTTCGAAAGATCTTATTTCCAAGTACGTTAGCTCTATGAAAATTGTTTACACCTATCGTAAAAATCTGTAAGTGATCTTTGTTTTAAATCCATTGAAATTTACATCATACCTCGATCCAGGCTTAAATATCAGATTCGTCTTTAAATGTTAACATTACGCTTGAATGACATTTCATGCAAGTTCCATTTAACCTCAATTTTTGTCTGGTTCAAGCATCTTAAACGCTGGATGTTGAGCGTCCTTATATAGGTGTAAAGTAAAGCAAATGTGGAGCCATATTATGGTCTCCGGTCAAGGCCATAGCTCTTAGCTGCGGTAGAAAAGATAGCCACACGTGTACACGAGAAAAACGATGATGAAAGAATCTCTATGTAAATGAATAACCTAAAAATGATAGATAACAAGTTTATTTCTAATCTGTGATTTATTACTTTAGTAAGGTTTGCCATGCGATCGTGGCTTATTGACCTAGTAATATTACTAATGGGAAAGTCTGTGTGTTTATATAGTTGTACTTTTGTTATTCAAACATATTAACACGTTCGTGGACAGTCTAATAATAAATGCTCAATTAGCATAAAATTTGGTACCGTATATACGGTACCAAATTTTGGCCTGGATTATCCTTTTTAGGGCTGGCAATTATTCTAAAACCTGGCTTATCCTTTTAAGGTCGTCGATTATTCTTAAAAAAAAGTATGTGAAACTACTACAATAAGCTCAAGACAAGTATTTAATCAAATATCTACGTAGATACAATTTAAAGAATTTGCTTAACCTCATCTTACCTTCAGTGCCCTTGCGTATTCTATAAGGTTATCAAATGATTTCTTTAGTGTCAAGCACGACCGATGATTTGAAAGTGATTGATTTCAATCGGCAGCTGCCTTTTCACACTCCAATCTAATTTCCCCATTATTACGGGGCAATGAAATCTCAACGATGCCAACAGCCACAATGGAAGATTAAAAAACCATAATAATGCTTTTTATGGTCATTGATTATAATACCACTAGTGGAATTGAGTATTAATTCGTGCTTTTTGTGCGGGCCGTTATAGTTTCTATCGCTTTTTAAGGTTATTTTGAAAATAATTATATCCTATAAAGTAGGTAATCATTTGAAACGTGCACTTTTTAAAGACACACCCAATTAAAACTATCTTTTAAATTATATCTTAATTTGTAATATCAATTCCTTTGCAAGGCTAGTGTGCCAACAACGTTCAAATTAAATCCTCTAAATTAGTATAAGAATAAAGACGCAGTCAAGGAACACGATAAACTTCAAAATGAAGATTCGCTGACGGTAAATGGAGAAAGAGCATCTAATAAATTAACCAAATACGGCGATAATGCTGTAAATTGAAATCCTATAACGGTGTGTCCAGTTAACGTATGATGGAAAAGATTACATTAGCGGACCCGTCTAGCTACATAATTGCTTTTAGCATGGGATATTGCTGTCTGAAAATTGATAGGCTTTTGGATTTTAAACGTGATTGAAAAAGGGGAAGTTTTAATATACCTAGTTGGTAGTGATTGAAATTTAAAATATGTATAGTTATAACATTTAGTAAGGCTTTTCGTCACAGTTAATACCAAAGTCAATAGTTGTAGTGTGAGATAATTTCATAAAGATCACCGTCAGGAAAATAAATTTGTGGGCCATTCAAGTGGACGTGTCGAGTCTTAAACCAACTCAATAAAACATTTTTTACACTTTCAAGATTATCAATGCGGTAGGAAAACATATAAAATGCGTTAACATATCGTTGAAAATAGTTGCATTTCGTAAGTGGTTGCATAATTCAACGCAAATTGCAGATTTGCATAAACATGATTGGCTAACTAGAGTAACGATGCATAAAATAAGGCATGGATAAATCAACAGGATCTATCAGTTTGTCAAATTGAGAATGAATCTGATAGTTTGGTTATCAAGCGAGCGAGACGAATCGTTTCGTATCTGATTCAATTGAATTGCGATGCTAATCTCATTTTCCGTGAAGATACCCTCAATCATGCAACACGTTCTGTGTTATTGTTCCTTATCGCCGCATATTTATTGCGTTACCATTTCAATTTCGAGTACCATTGTTATAACTTTCAACTGTAAAAATCTTTTATGGCTCTATTTATTACTTACTAGAAACATTTTAAGATCTATTTGGAACCTTTTACAATTTAAGTAACTGCAAGTGAACTTCTCGTGTTTCAAAGTAATTTTAACTTTTTCACTTCGACTGCAGACTTAATAAACTTCTCCTTGCACTTGTGAACTTAGTCGAGACGTTGATTCAATCGCCCGACCTCTTGTTTTTATTCGCATTCGATTTATGATTTGCACACAGCTGCGAATTCATAATGACATGTGTGTGGTATGCTGTACAATCCAGCTAAATTAAAATGTGCGCTGTGCTTACTGATATCGACTGATGTATTGCCGTTTGCAATTGTCGGGTTTATATTCGCATGGTATGACGCCGCACCCCTGTCGCTGACCGACGCCATTGGGTCTTGACTTCAGTAGTCGCTGGTTAGTTGAAATCGTGTTTGCGCCCGATACCGACGTAGGTGTAGGTGCGATAAGTTATATAAAGTTTGTTAACATTGACTTTATTGATAAGTGATAAGTGCAGTTAATAGTGTCGACTATTTTGGAATTTTATTTGAACAGGTAAGTTTGTGCGATTTTATACTGATAAAAACGTTTAAATATATTTTAAAATGGATATGTATATTTATTTTATATTTTATTAATATAATGAGTCTATCGATTAAAAATTATTTACATCGATAAGTATTTCGTTGCACTAGTGACTATGCATATTATAATTTGAAGATAAATTATCTTAAAATCAATATCGTACGATGATATCGTCTGAACTTTTAAATATCATAAAAATATTCTATTCTTGAATACACTCGGGCAATTAATTCAGGATCTGCAGTCGATAAACAGGAAAATGAAGATGGCAGATCGAAAAAACGAATTCGCGAACTCGTCTGTTCTATTTATATATTGTAGCACAGGACATATTGAAACCTAGTTGCTTTTTTATGATGAATGGAAGAATTGATACATTTAAAACCCATCGGATAAAGAAACAGCAGTAATAAACAATAGATTTTTTGTGGTCCATCTTTTATGCTCTCTTTGAAGTAACTTATAAAATTGATGGCAAAAATATTAAACTTCACGTTTTTTGTTCTAAGTTTAGACTGCAATTAGTCTGAAGCTTTAAAAGATTTCCAGATAAGATGCTAGCGGTAAATTTTAAACAGGTTCAATAAACTGTAGTAATAATGTTAAACCAATCAATGGTTTAACATTCAGTAAGACGAGTCGAGTAAAGTTGGGGTGCCAAATGCGGGGGAGAAATGTTTATTGTAATAATAATAGTGTTGTCTCTAGCAACAGTATTTGTCTTCATGGGTCACGTTCTGACAATGATTTATTTTACGTTTCATTTAACCTTCAGAAACATAACACCGATCTTTAATCTTGCCTTGGAAAATGTTGAGATTTTTTCAAACTAGTTTGTTTTGCATTTACCGCTTTACTTTATTTTTAAATTAGAGGCTGAAGTAATAACATATGTCACAATGATGTCATAATTTGGTATTGTATGAACCAAGATAGTGGCTTGAGATAAAGCAAGTTTCAAAACTTCTTAATATTAATAACAATTGGCGTAACAGTTTATTTTTAACGTGTTTATAATATAACGTGTTGTTGCAATAGGTACAAAATGTAAAGGAGCATCTCCTATTTTTCTAGATTTAATATAAATAGAAGCTAATTATTCAAATCGTGACAATAGAGACTATATTCCAAAGTTTACGAAATTACCTTTGCGATGCTCTAACATTTATAAAGTACGTACAGACTTGCGACACAAGTTAAGTTGTAACATTTGAGATTCGTGATCAGTTTCGGGCACACTAATGTCAAGGGATACGAAATACGGGCACGGGGTGGGACCGGGGGCAATGCCGTGGGGAAAAATGGTAATAATAGGATTGATGTAATTATATTGCAGGGTACTTATGTGTGGGTTGGAGAACAATGCGTGGCGTGGTATATAAAAATATCGAGAGACTTTATAGAGTTGATGTTTAGAAACTATTGTTTGCTTACAGTCTTGAGGAGTTTTGTTAAATCTACCTTCCTGCTTTTGAAGGTAGGTAAACTTCTTTAGGCGCGTGCAGAGTAAAATTTCAAGGTCGCGTCGGGGCAATATCGTCACGTCATGGAGTAAGGCGACGATTTTGGCATCTTTCAATCTTGCCAACGAAGTTTCACTTCTGACACGTGTCTACATGGCTCTATTTTTAAGAAGAAAATTCTGTAAGCTAGCTAAGTATAATATTATTATGTATCAATCATAATAAGCGCCGTATTTTATTGAATTCGTTATCGGGCCTAATCGTGAATAATAATAATTTATACGGATTGATATCAATATAATGAAAGCGATTGTAATATTTTATCAGCTCAGTGTATCTCTCGGCAGTCTATGCCGGCTATTAAAATTAGATATCGTTCTCGTTTTAACTTTTTATTTTTTATGAAAGGAATGTTCGACTGTTTTTGCTGTTTCTTGTCAATCATAAGTTAGAATCAAGTTAATAATAATTGAATTAAGTTTGAGTAAAACGTATGATATAAATACTTAAACTAGAATTTTTTATTCAGAATAGAAATATAGATTATAGTTGGGATTCGAACCCGCATTATTTATTTATCCCCAATAATTAATTTTTGATTTCATTTTTATAATATTCTTCATTCCATTGCATTTTGCAAAACATCAATTCTATAAAGGACAAATTCCATAGGTACAGATTAGACTCACCGCTTGATACCTATAAAGCTTTTTCACAAGTCCCGATTTAAAAATAGAAAACGGAAAAGCATAAGCCACTTATTTATTCGAATGAAACAGTCGCGCCAATTTTCCACATCCCAACATCCGGTCGCGACGCGCCCCTTCGATCGCATGGCGGAAGGGTTAACTCTAATAAACATAATATATCTATAGACTAACATAAATAATTGTTGAGAACGGCAAGCTAATTTTTAGGGTTTGACTGCTGTTGGAACTTGTGCTGTTTTTAATTGAAGACTGTAAACGTACGATTGTTTCAAGGGGTTACATTTTCTTACTTATTGTATTTTTTCTTTCAAAAGTGATTTAAACCGTTAGGATGTTCTCAAACTATATGTAACATCGTGTACATGAGATATCGAAAACTAAATTATTGTAATAATCATTGAAAATATTTCTCAATGGGGTATCTTAGTCAAATTAAAGATCCTATTGTAAGGTATTATTATTTAATTAGTAAGGTAAGATGCAAAAGTCAACAATTGACAATATCCTACCAAACTCTTATTAGATCCACGTATTTATCTTATATCATTATTCATACTAAAAGCAAGCAAGTGTCGCCTAGTATTTGGTTTTCAAATGGCCTTTTTGGCTGGTGTATGTTAATGACAGGGCATTGTCTGTTTTCAGTGTGCCAAGCCCCTCGGGCATTACGACCAAGCCCTGTATATTGTATAGGCGGTAGTGTTCGCTTGGTCCTAATTAATACTTTTTATATATTTTTTACTTTTTCTTTATATATAGATGTTAAAATTGGGATGAAGATACATCTTCTCTTTGATTTCCTCTTTTAATAAAAAAAAATAAACAGAAAAATCCTAAAGGAACGTGCACAGATAAACTTAGATTTTTCAATAATAAATATAGTTTTATTATCTTAGTGATCATAAAATTAATAGTTATAGGTTTGGCGCGTTGCTATATTAATTTTAAATATTGGTTGGCTATGGTTATAGTTTAATTATAGCTTTATCTTGTGTAGGATGTGGGTACAATGACTCTATCAATGCCAGGGTCATGAATCATGATGGTAATAACTAATAACTCACATGAATTATTATAGTTAACTATATGAAAGTATCTAGATATTAATTTTTTGTTGTTGTAGCAATCCTTTAAACTATTTTATTAAATAAGTACTAAAACTATATAAATTTTTAGAAAAAACTTTTAATTTTCTTAAAATATCAGAGATGCTGCTTACAAATTCAAATGTAGGTATCTGCATAATTATGTATCTACTGTTCAAAAATAAAATTTGATTTTCCAATACAAAACTCAAAAAGGAACACTACATAACCTATCTATTGACATACCCACAACAATGTAAAAACGGTAAGCTATGAAAATTATGAATAGAGAGAGCATTCCACATGAATGACTTTGACGTGGGTAATAGGTTTCTTCTATCTTTTTAACACGCTTTTATAAGCTTCACCTGTATGTTTATATGAAACCGACTCCTGTAGACTAGATTTTGACCCACATTAAATGGACGGATTTAATGCAAACTTTGTACACTTATCAAGGATCGGTGACAAATTGACAATACAATAATTTCATGAGTTTATCTTATTAAACTATGTTTTTATAACTAGTAATATATTATTAACAAGATTTACGCCCGTGGCGTCGCCCGCGTTTTCAAAGAAATCCCATTATAGTTCTCGTTCCTGTGGGATTTCCGGGGCCTATGTCTCATTCTGGATCTTCAGCTACCTACATACCAACATTGTAATTGGTTCAGTAGTATTTGCCTGAAAGAGTAATAAACATCCATCCATCCTCACAAACTTTCGCATTTATAATATTAGTAGGATGTACTTTACTTTTAAAGTGCCTCCGCAATTTAACATCGTAGAGTCGTCCTACATCGTCATAATATATCACATGATAACTCGATGGTATCGGTAAATTTAGTTGAATGTAAACATTTTCGCTATTCACAGTTTCACAGACATATATCCGGCAAGCATCGGACTCATTTCAATCACGTAGTGCAAAGACCTTGTGTTTGGACACGGTGTAAAGGTCGAATATAAAACCGCGTCGGATTCGCATAAATGCGGTTCCGTATCATACTATCGTGCAGTATGTGCCCAATAAATTCCGGAAACACGCTTCGGGACCCTAATTTTCTAGACTTTTTTGTGTAGGTATATGTACACTAAACATATAGGTACCTATACAAAATGCAATATGCTAATACAGCCATAGCAACTTGCATAGACTAAACTACAGGCTGTATGAAATAAATATTGAGGCTTATTTAATATTTATTTATCCTTAAAACCAATATTTATCGATGAAATCTTCAGACCAATTGCAACTTGAAATGTAATTACGAATTATAATTCGTAATTACATTTCAAATAATACACAAGTGTGTACTATAGGTATGTACGTAATAAGTAAGCATTTGCATAATGAATGTGAATAATACATTTGAACTGCAGTGTTTTTCATTTTCACATCCCGACGCGGTACAGACGAGTGGAGACGATCCCGGAAATAATTAGCAATTTTTTTTTACTCAATTTCACAGTTTAAATATAGGATGACTGTACGGGATGCTAATTAAATATTTACTTGATTATATGGTGATTTTTTTGGATATTTACGTTAGGTAAAGTACAAAAGTAACTAGCTAGCAATAAACTAACTAGCAATTTTTTATAGTTTTGTATTTCTTTTAAATACGTAATAATGAAAAAATCTTCGAAAATGTTTATCAATTTCCAACATACTCTGGGATGTCAGACGATAGGAATGTTAGCTACATTATGGCTACATTATTAGAATTAAATAGTAATCACGTAGCGTTTTTATACAAAGCAGCCTGCAGTCACGATTAAAATTTGTTCAAACAAAAAACCCATGCAATAAACTTTTTTATCCATGTTTTGAATTACGCTCCGAATCGAGCGATGACGATGCCGCTAATAAATTTCAAACGCAAAGCAAAATGTTAGAATTGCTTTTTTTTGGCTTTGCTAATGTGCAAATACGCGGTTAAATATTATCATTATATCATCGATATTTTGAATGTTAGTAACCCTACTTCCGGGTCAAAAAACGACTTGGACTGGTTGGGTGATTTAAGATAAAGGAATAACAATGGTTTGGCATCACCATTATTTAAATCTTATCAGTAGGCAATAGGCATATCTTGAAATATTGATTTCAGGACAGGGCACGTTTAGTTCAAATCTTTAAATGTACCTGGCTCTTGTACAGAAGGTAACTACTGAATTAAATGAATTCATTCTTCATAACGTGTACAAATATAGCATTACTAGCTTTCCACCCGCGGCATCGCCCGCGCAGTCAAAGAAAAACTCGCATAGTTCCCGTTCCCGTGGGATTTCCGGAATAAAACCTATCCTATGTCCTTTCTCGGGTATCAAAATATCTCCATACCAAATTTCATGAAAATTGGTTCAGTAGTTTAGGCGTGATTGAGTAACAGACAGACAGACAGAGTTACTTTCGCATTTATAATATTAGTATGGATGGCAATATACCGTTTCTTCCAGACAGCGTGAAGCATAAACAAAGACGCTTATTAAATACTTTTATCTTTCTTGCGCTTATAATGACTACATTTTGTGAGTATTCTGGTATGAAAAAAAATTAGCGTAAAAAACAAGCCACTAAAAAAAGAATATCGTGACTCCGTGGTAATTAAGATGTCAGTTGAGCTGAATAAAAATATCGCACCCCAAGCGACGAACCATACAATGGTCTGAAATTACCTTTTTTGTTCCATTTTTGTATAGAGTTACCGCTATTAGCCTCATTTTTAGCATATCTTCTAAAGTTTATGCTGTAAATGGATAACTTTTTTGACTTCCGGTATGCCTTCCTAAAGTCAAAGATTTTTATCACTTTTTTAAGTGTTTTTAACAGTTTTCGGTTGGTTAGGCTGTTATTTAGTTTCAACTTTAGTTTGGTAAATGGATAAGTTTAGTAGTCGGAATTAAATGTAAGTAATGTACTTGCTTAGTAATAAATATTATTTTATGAGCCTTTCTTAAAAGAATTTACCACAATACATAAGGATTGGGCATACGAAACTTAAGCACAAATATATGAACGTGCCTTCCCTCACGTTTAATTACCTATTGACTGGATTGTGCTCATTAGTTTTCCTTCTATTGATATTTGTTGTATTTGGAGCAGTGGTTAATTACAGGAGAAATGCGTACAACAATGTTTCAAATTGAATATGAAGGCTACGCAAATTTCGTTAAATAGTGAATTGAATGGGCAACCTAGTAATAGTGCAGTAGGAATATTGTCACCAAAGATTACGTTACAATTATAATTTGAACCATGCTCAATTATATTAAAAACATATTCTAGTACTTTATATAAATAAGCCGGGTCTAATATAATAATAGAGGTAGAGTACCACCGACAAGTCCTGTCAACTCGGTTATGTATTTACAATACTGTCTAAGTTACGCAAATATTTGCGCGCGCCGTTTAGTCTACTTAGGCACTCTTCCTCAGAAATCTTGAACTGAATAAACATAGCTCGAATGGCTCTTCATTCTTAGGCTGTTAGCGACCAAGGATATGTGAGATACATATATTGTAACGTGATGCAATGTCTACCGACCTAGATACACTGGGAATTTACTCAGATTCGACAATCACATGGCGGCATGACGCCATATGGACTCCAGCCAACGTTTTGTACATGGCTTGTAACTATAATAGACCAAAATGTGTATGGAGTTGAAATATGGGAAACGTTTTATGCTATAAAAGCTATAAATACCTTAACGACTGTGAGGCGTTAATATATTTTGGATTATTTGCTTCATGAGACGTCAGTGATCTAGCTAGTCGTAAAATATAATCGCTGATCGTAATTTTTATAAATTTTATTTTTAAACACAGAACAGCTTTTGTACAAAACATGCGAGTTTCTTTGATGCATCAAATTAACAGATGCAGACATGAGTCAGTTACAAAAATCAAGACATAAGCCTAGATCCACAGTATTACAATATTATTTCCTACAGTAATGAAACGCCTTTGATGTCGCGCGATGCCGCCGCCAGCGTAGGTACTTACGCTGCCACACGAAAATACGCTAGGGTTGCAACAAATGGGAAATAAAACAATTGTGATTATTAATATTATGATGAAATCATTTATTCATATGTACATTCAAAATAATTGCGATTATTAAATCTGATGTAATTATTTGTTCATAAATATATAATTACAGATATTGCACTGCTAAATATTATTTACGTGGACACTTTATTTTTGGATGTTCTTAATTGTATATTATACCATTTAACTAAGTAATGCATTCGCATTGGGATGTACAATCTGATTAGAAAATAATGAGGACAACATATACATAGCTTTGATTTTAATTCAACAGATACAATTAATACAATCTTTCTGAAATATTGTTTCCTTCTGGGATTTCAATGTAGATTTACATCCGTAAACGGAACAGTTTTTGCGCGCCATCATAGAATATGTGAGTACCTATGTATAATAAAATTATTACACAAAAAATACGACTGCGTCGTCCTTTCGCGATAGGTAAAGCAATCTCAGCGTGATTGCTTTACGCGGCCCGCGTCGCCCGACCCCCGCCAGTTCCCCTCCGTTTCTCTGCACAAGTACATTCGTCGCACTACTGTAGGATGGTAATACTGTGCTAGATCTATGTTATTCCTATCACTGAGATTGATATGCAAACTTTATAGTACTATCAATGTTTTCTTTTTCAAATGGTCATGGTTCTAATTATTTTAAAAAATATTTATGTAATTCAATACGAGGATCGTAAACGAAAAGTTTGTGTAAAATGCAGATTACAATACTGAGAAAGTATGGGAAATAGGAAACAGTACAGAACAACAGAAATATTTCACTTTCAAAAATAAAAATCATTGTTTTTTTATTAAATTAGTTCTCAAGAGATATCATCTTATTTACTCCTTTCAAGAATATATTTTTAAAATACTTAAAGAAAAAACATTTCTAAATACACGAGACGTTTATGGCTTTATAAGTATGCATTCAAATAAGAACTACTGTTCGGAATAGATAATATAATTAAATGGTCACACTGATAGCGGAAACGCGATGTATTCATTCGGTACGGAGCCGCGTTCGTTTCCGGCTATTGTTCTTGTTATTCGCTTGTTGAGGGAGCGACATTCATATTAATTGTCCCTTTCTATCGGAGTCCGCCAACCGCGCCGCTCGTGTATTTAGTGTTATTATCGGCCGCCTCGGAAGTTATTTACGCGCGCATCGGAGCGTGTCGTCGATTGTTTTACGTGCTGAACACGTAGTAAATTAGTGAATCGGCCCGCGGAATTGTTAATTGTACTTTTTATTGATATTGGTAATCACGCGCTGACCGCGAGTTTATGTGACAAGTGAGGTGTCATGGCGGCGTCGTGTGCCTGGCAGTAGTGGTGACTATACACATTAGATTGTCTCTTTTCTTTTTATTTTATCTTATGTAATTTAAATTATTCCCGTAATTATAGTTTTTCCTCCCCAAAGGGTACCCTATTGTTTTGACTAATTGACTGACCGACACACCACATATTTATGGAAGCAGCGCACGAGACTTCAGGTATGTACTCACGATGCATTCAACTATTGTATGGTAGCAGAGTAAAATAAATAACAAACAACTACAAAATATAAGATTCGATAGAATGTGAATAAAATTAATATAAAATAGAAATAGATATATAATAAAGAATAGACAATATTTCCAAATATATTGGAAAACGATTTTCACTAGACAAGCCTTAGGCGTGGTCTTTCTTGTTTAATTAGCAGCCTCCGGTCAGCTGCACGACCGTTGTTTCGATAAAAATAACCTCATTAGTATACACAATGCACAGACGGCCTGTCGCTAGAATCTCCGCGCAAGATAATAACACAATAATAATCTATCTCATTTAAAATGCATCAACTGTCTGGCATTTCATAAAATAAAATTTTAAATTATGTGGTGCTTCTGATGTCGTGTTTAAGCGGGGCGAAATATGCATATACAATCTTTTGAATGCACTTATCAAAATAAAAGTTTTTCAATCTATTATTTGGGGTTTCATCCAGCCTAGGTAGCCATATGCGATTCAATATTACAGCGTTCTATAATATATTATTATTACAATCGTTCACATTCTTTGAAGATCATATGGAAAGCTAATGCAGAAACATATTTGAACAATGTCCATGAAAAGTATGAATAAAATTGGTATGTTATAATTGCAATTCACGCAAATAGTTAATAACTAATAAGTATCCACAAGCCTTGAGTAAATCTCATTACTAACTTCACAGTTACTCTATCTTTGGGAAATGAAATAACGTTACAATAATGATGTGTTAAGTAGGTTTCGTGTAAACAAGCTATTATTGTTGATAAATATTGTACTCACTCTAAAAGCAATAGCTTCACATATCATAAATATTCGTTGTATAGTTGAGATGTCAAATTGCTTTTAAATGGGCGAGTTAAAGCTAAATGAATACACGTCGGTCATAAATCTAGGCTGCACGATAATAGTTTAATAATAGTCGAGTAAATGCAGGCAATCTTTTCAATTAGTGCAATTGCTTGAGTTCATACAGAATGCAGGAGTGAAAGAGATGAACAAACTGAATCTCATTACCTACTCGAACTAATTTTGAATGACTTCATTTTTTGCTCTTGATATTTTAATATTTTATAACGAGCTGTTTATTTCTAATGCTAATTGCTGGGAATCTTATGTGCATACAAAGCGTTTGATTGTGTGCAATTGGAGGTCAAAAAATATTGCAGATCGTGAGAATACAGTTCTTATTGTCCGTCATTGTTGTGAGTTCACGATATTAAAATTTTGTTAATGCCGTAAATATTTGAAATTATTCATTCTCTTTAGTCTAAAAGAAAACCGATACACGTGAAAATGTAAGAGAACACTTTAGTCATGTTAAAAACATAACAGAAGCCATAATATTGTCTTCTGCTATATAACTTCATAAGCCTTTCCCTTAAGCGCTGTTTTCAGGATTCAATATTATGAATATTTCCATTCACTGAGTTGAAAACTCGTGTAGGTACTGTGATATAAAATACATTTTGTATACTTCAATTTAGAATGATATTATAATATCGAATTCAACACGAAATCTTAGACGATAACAAAAGTAATTCATTGTTTGTTCAGCATTGCTAATAATATGTTTTTGTTTGTTACAGATCATGACTTAGTTATCAAATATGGAAGAAGAGTCAGTCATTCTTGCTGACGCTCAGACTTCGACGTCGTCTGAAGTGCGAGTCGAAGACAATTCTACAAATACTGACATTAAAATAGAGACTGAAAATAGTAATAATGTAACTAAAAATGAAAGTGGCATTATTGTTGAAGTATACGGGGACAAGGAAACCGGGTCTGTTTCCAAAGAAAATTCTTTTATTGAAAATGGTTTGTGCGAAGCAACTGATGATGCTCGTTCATTAGGCGACTTAGATAGTTTGCCAGCGGGTGATGAGCTAGCACTGGGCGCTGCAGGCAGCGACAGTGGTGTGGAAGGGTGCGGCCGTGCTCTGAGTAGCGGCGGGGGATCGCGCTCGTGTGCTTCTAGCGTAGTATCCTGCGGGTCAGGATGTGGGTCGGAGAGTTCGTCGATAGCAGGCGCTCCGCCTCGACCTAGAAGACGTGTTAATGTCACAGTCACTGAACCAAAGAGGAGTTCACCAATCGGTACGTCAACTCCGCGACCCACTACAGCACCGAGAGGTCCAAACCTAGCTACTCGTGAAAGACCGAGAAGTAGAGAGAAACCAATTCCTCCAGAGAAACCCCGGCCCCTCACTCCAAAGCCAAAAATAAGGCCAACCGCCGACCTTCCTAATCTAGTTCGGGAGAGCCCCGCTTTACGTGCCAAACCTACAAAGACTTCTACGGCTAGGTGTCGTACGCCCAATTCACCAAGTGAAGAAAAGAAATGGCCAACCAATGGGCCGAGGTTATCTACAGTTGCAGATGTAAGTGCAACTCGAGTGGCTGCGGACAAATATGGAACGCTCCCAAGAAGACGGCGAGAAAATGATCAAGAAGGCTCACCAAAACATGATAGCACGCCACCAACGTCCCGCAGGCCCACTGTCACTCGATCGGTTTCTTCGAGATCAACTGTGAAGACGCGGGTGCGCATTTACGCAGAAAAGATTTGTCAAACTGTTCTGCTCGGTACTGATATTGAATCAGCTTTAGCAGGAGTAGTTCCCA
This sequence comes from Colias nastes, assembly GCA_907164665.1. NCBI lineage: Eukaryota > Metazoa > Arthropoda > Insecta > Lepidoptera > Pieridae > Colias > Colias nastes. The sequence goes on along the minus strand of CAJQZM010030311.1, from coordinate 1,612 downwards.
ATATAGAAAGGTAATCATTATTTTATTTAAGTATCAATAAATTAATTTAAAATTATATTTAAACATTGAAGCCCAGCTACCACTCTAATTAATTTACGTATATTTTGATATTTATTTTTTTGATAGCAGGATAGAAGTATCGCGTTGTCACCGCGGTGTTCAAGCAAGCGCTCGAGACACAGAGACAACCAAACTAGTGGCAGCCAAAGCAGCAGCTGAAGCCGCAGCGACCGAGGAACGCGAGAGGAGGTTACACGCTGAAGCGCAGTTAGCCGCTGAACGCACAGCCAGGCTCGCTGCTATCGCTGAACTGGAGAGAAACTCGCAGCGGCTTTTAGAGCTGGCTGGTGCAGGTACTTGATGAAAGTTATTAAATGTTATTTAATCACATGTAATTATACAGTGTTCTGTATCTCTTACTACTTACATGACTATTATTCGCGCAAAAGATGCTATATTCTTCTAATTCTGTTATTCTAGGGGCTGGTGCTGGCGCGGAAGGTTGTCTCCGAGCACTAGAGGAACAGCTTCGTTCCGCAGAAGAGCTGGCCACTCGGCAGCGGACAGAGATAGACGTGCTCCGGGATCACTGCGACAAACTGCATGCGGTAGGTTTAACTGGCTGTTTCCGTTTCTACTATTAGTTGTTCGTCAATTGTTTGTAGGGCTACTATCTATGTTTTATTGAGTTTAATCGAAGATATAGGCTGGGCTCTGTTTTGAGAATCGTAAAGGTGCTATTCAATGCGCGTATAATTTAAACTCGTTACTTTTAGTCAATATACTACCTAGGTACATATATAATGTGTTTACATTTTCTTTGAAATATATGGTATTTTAAAAATTATTTGTAATCTTTGTTTATATCAACATTAAAAATACATTTTTTAAAAGACACAGTCTGTTTGAGATATAATCTCATTATTGATATGAGGGAACGGAACGGAAAAGTGGAACCTATTATAGCACTCTTGGAAAATCATAAACATGTAGAGACGCGCTTCCGTTAGCTTAGTTTCTCTCACAATTTATTTTGTTTCCAGCTGCGCTTAGACTTCAGAGTTATGATCCCATAGGACATAATATTTACTTTCTCTATTCTATATAAATTGTAACATGAGAAAGCTAGCTTTAGTCAAAGAGGATTTACAATTTCTAAACCATACATTATACCTACTATAGTTTCAGTATACGGTTTACATTAAATTGATATTTTCGCAATTCGCCGCAGCACTTTGAGAATAACTCCTAATGTGCATAAAACCATAAAACCATAATACTTGTATTAACCAAATCAACTAATGTGTATATTACATGTATTGTGAACATTAAAATATGATTTACAGCTCATTTTAGAACCTATATATGAGCAAGACCTTACGAAAAAAGGAATTCTGCCTCTCCATGCTTTTATATCATGACAGTTTTTATAAAAAGTACATAGTAATGTTTACTTCACCACACCATTATACCCTGATAATACCAAAAATTCACAACCTACAGATTTTTCTAATTCTAATATTCAGGAAGCGTGTTCAGCCCGTGAACGGGCCCGTGTACTAGAAGCGCGTCTCAGCGAGGCGGAACGAGAGGCGGCTGAGATGCAAGACTT
>CAJQZM010030310.1:0-21288 GCA_907164665.1 Colias nastes | reverse complement strand
ATGGTTTTCGGGGTAGGTATAAACCAATATGAGGTCAAAACTAAAATAGGCGCTGACAAAATTTTGACATTTTTTCGAAATGGATGTCATTTATGTGGTTTTTCTTGCAATCGTTTACATATTAATCGAGCAGAATTCAAATTCTGTGGTTTAGGTGTAGCTTTTTGAAGTGAAAGTTCTATAGGCGCGTTGAGAGTAAAATTTCAAGGTCGCGTCATGGTAATACCGTCACGTCATGGAGTAAGGCGGCGATTTTCGTATCTATGAATCTTACCAAAGAAGTTTCACTTCTGACATGTGTTCTCGGCTCACGCGCTCTTTTTTTTTTTATTCTCTTCGTTTTAGTATATTAGATGAACTCTATATTAAACAAAGTTGAGCGAATACAGTGAAAAAGCGAATATCTGTCGGAATATTGACACAGAGTTGCGTTTTACATTACATTTCTAAATATGTATTTCAATAATCAATGCTCTTTAAAATTGATTTCTCCCGTAATATATAGGATTCGACTATATAGCAAATTTGAGTATTTACGCCGTGGCTCAAATCATATCACAAAATTCGCTTTCGTGATAGATCTTGTTTTTGATACATAAAACAAGGCCTTGGAAGCGAAATTTTCTCCTTTAAGGTAAACTAAAACAAAATAACAAATACAAGCTATATAGTCGAATTCTTGAAAATGACACCCATGACGAAAAGATGTAAAATTTTCATCGGCGCTATCTTACATTTTAATTTTGACCTCATATTGGTTAATAGCTACCCCAAAAACCATGAAAATGACACCCATGACAAAGAGATGTAAAATTTTTGTCGGCGCCATCTTGAATTTTAATTTTGACCTCATATTGGTTAATAGCTACCCCAAAAACCAAGAAAATGAGACCCATGACAAAAAGATGAAAAATTTCGTCGGCGCCATCTTGAATTTTAGTTTTGACCTCAAATTGGTTAAAACCTACCCCAAAAACCATGAAAATGACACCCATGACAAAAAGATGTAAATTATCGTCGGCGCAATCTTGAATTTTAATTTTGACCTCATATTGGTTAATAGGTATGTACCCCAAAAACCATGAAAATGACACCAATGACAAAAAGATGTAAAATTTTTCTCGGCGCCATCTTGTAGGTAAGTAATGTGACGAATATAATAATATTTATTTCATTCCGACCGTTTCTCGGAATAACATAGGTACATTTTCTAAGAATTGTATACAATGCCGGATTTAATACATTGCCGGTAACATAATATGTATGACAATTCTTAAAAAAGTATTTTATGCGTTTCTTAAAAAGCTTCGATATTGCATACAATTCCTAGGGGTTTTATAAAACACTCACACTTTTTTAAGTTGGTTGAATATACTAACATACTTTACGCTGTCGCACTAGACTATTAAAGGTTTATGTATTTGTGTATAAAAGTTGGTGTATTTAAGGTTTTATTTACATTCATGTATATTTATTTCAACTAGAAGTCCTTCAAACCATTTGGCGACAGTTTTTGTAGAACATTTGAATGGGATTGTGTATCTAGTTTTAAAGAAATATAAAAATATCACCGAATGATGATCATTACAGAGTACCATCAATTTTGATTCATTTTAAAAATTTAATATAAAATTCATTCATACGACTATAATTTAACTCTGAATTGGTAAAGACCAAAATTATGTGTTTGCACCATTATAATTTTTTTCTATAAAAAAATATTTTAATTGTATGCCATGTCTGTTACTTCTGAGCTCTGTGAATTTTACTTGTATTTGAAACAGTTCACGCGGATGCGCGTTAGGTGGCGCAAGAATTATTTGCGAAGTATTGTAGAAGCGGCGGGTAGCTGTGGTTCGGGAAAGAAGTGTGAATGCTCAAGGTCACTCGCTCAGGGAACGACCTTAAATTACAGTTTAAATATACAAAAGGTACTTATTTGTTTTTGTTAATTTGTGTTCACATCTCGCTCGCATAGGTAAGCACGAATTAGTATCGGACAGAGGTGCTGTGGAGTCGTTTTTAGTTTGATTTTATGTTAGCAATCGCGCTCAAGTTTTTGTTTGATTTTTTTATTGAAATATTAAAAATACATTGTTGTGCACTATCGTATGTGAAAAGAATGTTGTTACATTTTTTTTGTTAATCAATTATACTTAATATAATTCAATGCAATTATTAATATCTTAAACTCATTATACGACCAGTTATTTCTATTATAGATACTTTTAACTCACGATACTTACTATGTATCGTGATTATTTTATTCAAGCGCTAAGTAGCTCCACACATTTCTATGTTGGAAATTGCTGCATACATTTGGGCATTACTCATTGCCGCCCGTCGTTTTTGTTGATTTATTCAAAGTATCAACGCGCCTCGGCCCTTTGATACTTTTCCGATACAAATTATATGCGTACTGTATTGTGTTCTATCAAAAATACATCATATTTCGTGGGTGATAACGTCTAAATTCGATTGTGTGTAACGAGCGTTTTAATCGATAAATCAACACCGATTATTTCTATAAATTGTAACTCGATTAAGTTATAATCGATATCGTGTAATGTATATACGTAATCTGTCATCAGTACGCCAATAATTCATTGAATGTGTATATTTCGACTCATAGGTATTAGTCACGGAAACTCCGGCTAAATACCTTGCTAGTACTTTATAGCTCTAGAGTCTAGTAGTACAAGATTTCATTGAGTCAAAATGTCATGTATTAAGAGTAACATAATTTCCTAAATCTCATAAATGATTAGATTTTGAGCTCCAAATGATACCTATTCTAGCTCCTACAGTTTGTTTGATACAAATTCAATATTAAGGTCATATATAATCAAGATATCAAAATTGTAACAAACCTCTTCAGTACTTTTGCGTATAAGCAGTAAGCTTATTTAAAATGCATACAATTCTTCGGAATCATATTTTATTTGGAAAATGGAATCAAATAATTATAATGCATTGGAAAGTAAATTCTTTTGTACAGTACTCCAAAAGTAATAATGCGCATAGAAATCTTCGTCACTGTTCGGCAACTGTCATATTCCCGGAGCATCCGAAGACGATATCTATATAGAGTGGTTAAATGCATTTTCTTCATGCATAGGTAATTTAGTCAAATTATATGTTTTGTGCTAAAAGAGATTAATATTGATTTGTACCTAAGTAACGATTTTGTTTCGATAATTCCTTGTTAGTAAATAGCGAGGATAACCCCACGATTGCGAATATATCTTTGTTGGATTGATATATGTATGTACTTGGAAAATTTTATAGTACTTTTAAAGTGTCTTACTGAAGCTGGTGTAATGATGGAAGAAAAGAAGGTTAAAATAACACAACATTTATATTGTATAAAATATTGTTTTCAAACACAGGTTTACATTTAAACCATATAAATTTAATTATTAAAATCTCAGCTTAAAAGTATTTCAAGTACTGATCATTCTTCAATATTATGACATTTACAAAAAAAATAAAAATAAAAACAATCAAAATTAGGCATTATCTTTATTTCTGACATTAGATACATCGGAACTTTCATTATGCTCTTCTTCATTTTCACTTTCCCTACTGCCATCAACTGTGTAAATCATTTCATCGATTAATTCAATTCACCTTTAAAAACAAAACCAAGAAGGGTATGTAATAGCAGCTCTATATAATTCCACACATAGAGAACACGTGCAGTCTCCACCAATATTTAAAGACGACTGACGGATTTTTGAGTTTTTTGACTGACAGGCTACCGTCACCTACCGCCCGATTTGTTTTTGATTGTGTATGACCGTGAATTGACTTCTATTTCTTTTGAACAAGGTGTAAAATGCAAGTGCATTGTTTAGGGCTTTTACGATTCAATGATTCGAGTGTTTTCGGAAATACGACAATTAGCGAAGATTTGCATGTGCATTATTAATTTTGGAATACTGTAATTTAATTCATTGTCTCCGAAGTCTAGTCTCCGAATCATTCAGATTGAAACTGAGATACATGGTTTAAATATTTATGATATACTTAACTTAAATATTTGGATAATGTCGAAAAATAAGAAGATACACAAAAAAAATACAGTATTTTTTTGCAATCTTTTAATTTCAAAGTGTTAAAGTAATTATTTTCTATCATATACTTATGTTATAAACGCGAAAGTGTGTTAGTCGGTTTGTCCTTCCTTCACGCTGCAACGGAGCAAGAGATTGATGTGATTTTTTTGCACAGAGATAGTAAACTCCGTAATAAAAACATTATAACAACTTTAACATAGTTTCTAGTTCCGGGTTCTCTTTAGAATTTTTCCACAAAATATCTATTTGACGGTAGGAAGAAATACCTATACTTAGTGTTTCAATATTATTTTAGGCCGCAATCAGTAAAACAATGTAGCAATACACATTCCTTAGTATCACATATATAGCATATTAAAATGTACTAAAACTTGATGCGCAAACTTCCCCACCACCCTACTTTTTGGCCAAGAAGTTTGCCGGACGCTATACCTATTTTTACAATATGGCTACAAGAGATAGCTTCGGCCCGATCCTTAAAAGAAGAACAAAACAAAACGTTCAGAGCACCGTTAAATCAACGATAAGAAATCGCGGCTATTAAATGTTCATCAGACGTAAAAATTACACTAAATTAGCTTTAAACATGAGAAATATTTGGAGCTTTTAAGGTGTCTTGCGCCTAATAGTTGATACGTTTAGACAGTTTTGGTTCGACGAACTTGATGAAATGTTTCTTTGTTTATTGCATTTTAAATTATCATTAGACGTAAACTAAACCAGAACTTAAAGCTAAAATGTACAATGAAAAACTTATCGTATTAAAAACTCTGCAAGTTAACTATGAAACAAAACGAAGCGAAAACAAACTAATACACCAAATTCAAATGTCCATTTGACAATTTTTATTTCAATTAACGTCCTTCACAATTCTCCTTCATATTGACATTGGAAGAATCCGTCCTCACTGGGATCGGGAATGGCCATATTATAAGAAAGAGAAGAAGAAGCAGACACAATTCACATTTGACAACGATTTTCTATAGCATTCTTCTCTGAACGATCAGTAAAATATAGACGGACAGATCACTTGTAAATTGTCTTTTGAATTACAAAAGTTTTCGAATAGAAAAGTATCTATATGTAAAAAAGCAGCAACCCTTTATGATTTATGCAAACTGTGTTGCTAAACTGATAACGGTACAGAGGTAAGATTCAATTTGATTCCCATAGATAACTATATGGCCTTGAAATTACAAAAAATAAGCAGCTAGTAAAGTCTTAGCGCGATGCATAAGAACACATAAGATAAAGGGTTGCTACACAGGTAACGTGACAGTAAAATTCATTTTAATTAGTAAAATGTCCTTGAAAAGCCTTGAAATAACAAAAATGAAGTAGCTAGAAGTCATGGTACATCAGATCACGACAGTATATTAGCATATAAGAAGAAGGAATAATGCTCTGACCTGACAGTAGTCAGATTCATTTTAATTAGTAAAATGTCCTTGAAAAGCCTTGAAATAACGAAAATGAAGTAGCTAGTAAAGTCATGGTACATCAGAACACGCATTAGCATGTAAGATAAAGGGTTCTACGGTGACGTGACAGCAGTAAGATTCGTTTTCATTCGGTCGCATGTCTGCACGGAACCCATTCAATGTCTCCCTTGGTCAATGACTTGTTTGCACCTATAATTGTTATGACGGCTGAACATGTTCCTTGCAAGATTTCGTGTTCGGTTGGTGGATAGGTTAGGTAATAATCTGACTGGTTTGTACTGTGTATACGAAATGCGTTGGTATCGAATATAAATAAGGTGGTCGAAGTCTCCTTAACGTTTTGCATGGATTTTTGTAGTCGTTATTAAGCAGGTGAAACTGAATTCGAACTATGTCTCCTTTCTGAAATGCGCTAAACATTTTGTTAAAAGTAATGAGTATAACACCAACGATAAATAAACGAAACTAATACAGCTTGTATCTTTGTATGTTGAATGTTGATTCAAAATTTTTATTATTTTAATATTAAAATTTAGCCAGCAAAAAAATAAAAGTGTACCGTCGGCCACCCATCATTTGTTTCATCTCAAAGATGCTGTTAGTGAAAAAAAAAATAAGAAGTAGTTGTGTGTTACGTCATAGACCCTATGTTTACAAATGCGTCGGTCCTGTAAGGTATAATTATAAACGTATTAGTGGGGTCAACGGCCGAAAGGGTGAAGGCCAATTTGAAGGTTTTGTTTTAAGGCCACATTTGGTGTGGATGTAAACATCACGCATGTATTCATAATCTATGAATAGGGTCTCCGCGGGTGCGTTCTTGGTCCGCTACTATAAATAATGTTTGAAAGTAATGAATGTGTCACAACACACTTTTTCTAGTAATTGAAATACAATATTGTAAACTATTTTTTTTTAATGCAAATAAAAGATAATGACAAACAAATGCTACTTTGTAATTAGAATCAGTTTTATTGTTCTTAACACAGATACAACGTAAGTTTCTTGAATAAATAATTATAATCTGAAATTAATAACTTTGGTACTGCATTGAAAATTGAATACGGGCGATAATTACGAAAATTGCTCGATTATGTTGTCAGAAAATAGTAATATTGATGGTCTATTAAAGCGATAAAGGTGTTTTAAGTGATAATTAACGGCTTGATTTACATGTTCTATTAGTAACGAGTAACGACATGCAGTGTGCGGACACCAAAGAAGAAATCAAACTATGTATCTATATTTAGCACAGATCATATGGGTGAAAGAGAAAATTGTCTTTGGCAATTTAAATATCTTTGGCATATGAATGAAGAAGTGCATCAAATGGACAAGGTGGCATTTACCATGACCGCTAGTTGAATACTGGGAAAAAATAAAACTCTAAAGTGATTATCTCCACAATTCATCGTAGATAAGTATGTTCGTAAAAAATGCCTAATTATGAACAATACATAACCTTCAATGCACTTGTAATAACTGAATGCTATAACTTATTTTAGGACAAGCATTAATATACAAAGATCAAAAAACAATCCTTATATCGATACGCATAGTGATTGAAATCCTTTAAAACTACTAGCTAACGTAAGATATGCTGAAAAATTGAAAACTTCCATGTGCCGATTTTAGTTCAAGTGGAATTGATTCTTATGCTCATAATTTAAGATTGAATATTGATTGTATGATAGACGTCGTACATGGATGCACATGTGTGCCAAGCAAAATTAAGTGTGCCAATATCATCGTTCTCGCTTGATCGCGTCCAGCCTTCGTCGGAATAGCTGTTTTCCGTCGATTTTTCTCGTATTTACGCATTTCTATTTCAGTCAAGGTCTTGTATATGGGAAACGTGTCTGAATATAATATTAATGTCATTAATTAACATTTTCTTAAGATCTTCAAGAAGAAAGATAAGCCAATAAATACCTATAATTTTATCTAAGTTTTAGATCCGCTTAGAGGTGACTGAGCTCGTGTCAACTGTTTTGAAAGCAGTCTAAGCAAAAGACACTTATTATTTCCACAACAACGTTAATAATTACTGTTACTAAATATGCGATAATAGGGACCTTGTTATAAACTTATAACAATGCACTAGTTTAATTATGTAGAAACTACTGAATGCCATGAATCGATCGCTATGATATTTAATAATTTGCCGTCTATATGCTACGGGCATCTTCAAATAAACTTTTTTTTAGATACCTAAGCTAAAGCATACAATATACAAAGATCATAATATAAGTAAATAATTTAATTTTTTAACTGGATTTTTCTCGTCCATGATCATAACATCTAACGTAGTTAAAACTTCTAGATATCAGATTATACTGAATAGAAGTATCATCAAAAATCGAATTAATATAAATAAATGCATGCATATCATATGTATTGTACTTCATTGTTCAGTTTAAACAATTTACTAAGTTTTTACGAAAATCATTCATCACAATCGTTTTATTAAATAGACCTTATATTATATATTTCCTTATTGTTTTTACTACAACAGCGTTTACCAACGTTTATAAATATTAGAATGAAAAATCATACCAAGCTCATTACCATAATTTACGTAGCCTCTTCATAAAAATACAGTCCACCATGACCCCAGGTCGTTAGGTGATTACTAGAAATCATTGCAATTGGCACAAATTGCATTCTACATATGATTGTACTTGTCTATTACGTTTGATGAGCCTGTTTACGTTAATATGATAAGTACAATAAGGTAAAATAGCTGGATAAAAGTGTCAAGCGAATTTGTAAAAATTTGATTCTGTTTTTATGGGACTGATTATGAGATTCTCGTTGCAGGTTTTCTCAACTTATAATTATTTAAACAACAGATATTATATTGATTCTTTCTGTCATTAATTTTGCTTTTTGTTGCTACATAAATATATTAAATATATCCTCAGGTTAAGTTTAGTAATTATTACTTATGTACATGTAACATTTTGTATCGTCTTTTAATTATTGTTAAGAAAGAAGGTTCTTCCATTACAAAATTTTAACAAAATTGGTCAACTTCTCTCTTCTCTTCACTTAAAATATAATAAAAGTAAAGATAAGTTGTGGTTTTGCTTAGTCCTTTAAAACATATTTGAAGTAAATTCTGTTAAAATAGCAATATAATTTTATTTTCTCTTTAAAAAAGACCGACAAAACCGCATGCCAACAATTAGGAAACCTAAATACAATTAAACCAGCAAATTTAATTCCACACTTAATTATAATTGACACTCACAATACTATTCTCCAATACCTATAATCCGATTTCACGCTTAACCCTACACTGCTGTAGCAAATTTCCCCCTATCGGTGTCGGGTCTAAAATACCCGCTTTGTGTTTTGACAGGAGTTAATACAAGGGTCGTCTTTACCTGTATAGTGTATATTGGAACCCTGCGCGTGCTCTATTGTCCCTTTATTCACTTGTTGGGGTCGATTTGGTACATTTATTTCCAAGTTTATTTGCACATTAATTGAATAAGCACGGTCTGTATGGGGATATTAATGATCGGAGCAAATGCTTTTAAATATTGATTGAATTGTGGTTTATTGAGATGACTTTGGTGTAAGGTTAGTAAATGTTTGTATGGAATTTAACAGGTGTCACCATAAAATTGTTTAAATGGAGTCATTTAGATTATGTACATGTTAAAAATATAATAACGAATTTTGTACCTTTCAACTGTTAAGTTGCTACGTTCATGTAAGATTTGATGGTTCATATCATTGATGATACAGTAATATTTTAATATCAAAATTATAAAACGCGGGTGGTTTAAAAAACAAAAGCCACAAAAGCTTTCACCGGCTAAGCGCTATTAAAACAATATTAAGATGGCTCCAGGCCAATATTTAGTAATGACACGGTTCTAAACAAAAGAATCTCAATCACATCGTATGTTACATGGTCAAGTAGTTAAATAAACTTTTCGTTAGGATACCGTTCGTTCGGATCGTTAGGATTTACCTACACGGTTTGGTGAACAAAGTTTTATAAATATGGTTTTACTTAAAGCTAAGAGCATAGTATAGCGCTAAGGGCGTGTATCACTCGTGTACTACATTTCTAATATTACCTATATTAGAAATGTAATATTCGTATGTGTCATATTCAACAGCTTAGAATTAAAAATCTAGTTACAGCGTTATCAAAATATATATTGTTAGTATAATTAGCAAATACTAATTATTATCTAAAAATTTCTCTTACTGCCAATTCACATGTTTGAATTATTTTCATAATATTTTAAGATACTTCTGTGACAGATTATATACTTGTCAATGTTTAAACACGCCACATTTATGTCATTTCTTCTATTCCAACACAAAAATATAACCCCATACAGCCATCTCAATTACCACAACATTTATTCCCCAAAGAAGTATAAGCTCGGAAAGTGACGCGCAATAATCCCTTCAATCCATTAGTTACCGAAACCCTAATGCGTATTAGTGTGCGTGGATGTGGTCATAGTGACCAGTCGAGCGGGGGAAGGAAAACAATATTACATCCGCGTTTGAGGGTTACTGATTTTTTTAAGAGAAACTTCTTTAGGCGCGTTGAGAGTAAAATTTCAAGGTCGCATCCGTCACGTCATGGAGTGGCGACGATTTTGGTATCTTTGAATCTTGGCAAAGAAGTTTCACTTGTGACACGTGCTCGTTTTCATATTTCTATATTTTATTGAATTAACTAATACAGGTTAAATGCAGGTTTATAGATATTGCATTGATAACAGTCCTAAGTCTGGATGAATTTTATAAGATTTATTGTACCTACACTTACGTTAAAAACAGAATGATGAAACTAAACATCAGGTATTAAATAGGTATTAGGTATATAGACAGTTACCTATAGACTCTCTCAAATACAACATTGTTTTATATTCCCTTTAATTTAATGGCTGATTTACCCTCTATAAAAGCTATCTTTCAGTAATTATTCTTGCAGTTTCACATATGTTTAAGTTGTAGTTCAATAATGGATCACATAAAGATAATTGCAGTTAATTGTTTCTTGATACTGACCCTTGTAATTAATAATTGCTACTTCAAATGATGAATTAATACGAATGGTGATATATAGAGTAATATATCATTTTGTATAAATAGATGTTCTGTGGTAAGTTATTAAGTAAGTTTTATTATTATGATTTTACTAAAATTAATTACTATTTGTAAGTATACACGTATCGCATTTTTAAGAAAATGTATTTTTTAGGATAATTGCATTGCATACAAAAAAATGAAAAGCAATTTTAAACTTAACTGTACTATAAATATTATAAAGCTGAAGAGTTTGTTTGTTTATTTGTTTGTTTGAACGCTCTAATCTCTGGAACTACTGGTCCGATTTGAAAAATTCTTTCGGTGATAGATAGCCAATTTATCGAGGAAGGCTATAGGCTATATATCATCACGCTAAAAACAACAGGAGCGGAGCAATGCGGGTGAAACCGCGGGGCACAGCTAGTCAATTATAAAGCTTAAATTATTATTGAAATTTTCAGTTAAAATTAAACAGTACTAATTAGAAACAAGAGAGACACAATTAAACATGATTTAGTATTAGGTATGTTGAAATGGTATAGGTATGAAAAAAAAATACACGTGCTAGTCTAAGAGTTGACATCAATTCCACAAGATATAATTAAAATTGCACAAACATAATTCTTTGTATATTTAGCTAAGTATGAAAATATCTTTAAATGGTAATAACTGCAAAAAATTGAAGAGTCATTCAATCACTTAAAGACCGTGTACATCCAATAATTATTTATACTGTGTACAATTTTTTATCGGCTTTAATTAAAACTATGTTTATTATCATTGTTCTTGGCGAATGATTCGTAAAAAGCTGATTGTATTTAAAATATCGCCTTGCCCTAATATTTGTGGGAATTACATAGGCTTAATAATTATTTGTAATTGTTTAGAGCTATGTCATAGACACAGTTGTGTGTACAAGGTTCTGGGGACAAAAAATATCATTTATTGCGAATAAATCAAACAGAAAAACATATCTTTGTTTTTTATTTAAGATGAGTTGAAGATTATACCTAAAGGATTAGCATTAAATATTGTAAAGCTGCGTATCGACTTCGCGCTCCTGGCGCGCGCGCCATGATTGACCGCGCCGAGAGTGCGTTCCGCGGAGCGCGTTCCAAAGATTTGAAGTATATCAACTAAGCGCGCCTGGCGCGCGTGGCAACTGTTCCAGTGTTTGACCGTTCATCATGGAAGCGTCGGGTACGAGCAGCAGCAGCTTTTATAATTATACACAGCATAATAAAAAAGAAAAAACATAAACGAAAAGTGCGTTGGAGGATAAAGCTGTACCGAAAAATAATGCAGTATGGAGTGACACTTATAAGAGATATGCAGTTCGAAGTGATAGAAGACACAATAAAAACCTTCACAAGAATGTCTACAGAACATTTTTATTACTTGCATAACTTGATAGAGCCAAATGTGAAAAAAATGGACACCCAGTTTCGCGAAGCTATTACAGTGACTGAAAGGCTGGAGACGAGAAAGGCTCGTATACAAGCTTGCAATACCTGTTCAGAGTTTCAAAGCAGTCTATATCTAGGATAGTCCCAGAATTTTTCGGAGCGCAACAAACACAAAAAAATACGACGACCCGTCTCCATTGGCGCGCGCGCCACAATTGATGCGTGGTAAAAAACCGACACCCGACGGAACGGACCGCTCCTCGTTCGGCCGCTCCAACGAACATCTAATGGCGCGCGTTCCAAACTGGTATCCATTTCGCGCGGCTGGAGCGCACGCCGATGTTCGATCTCTCGGAGCGCGAAGTCGATACGCAGCTTAAAGTTCCCATTTAGTTTGTCTTTTCGCGTTCATCTCAAAAACTAGTTTGACATATTTTACTTGATCCTACGTAACAAAAAAAAAGTGAAATCTCGTTTTTGCGATATGGGTCACACTACACATCTGTTTCACTTTCGTTTTTATTAACATGCACGTAAAAATTAACTTAGGTACCTACTTACTTTTCATTGGGCTCCCGTTTCGAACTGTTTCGAACCTAGAGCCTCTCAGTCGTAAAAGCAGTTTACAAAGTCGACCATTATACCTATATAATTAATAATTAATATATTACCTATTAAATATGACTTTAACACTATATTATCCGTTGCTTTAAGTAACTTGCTTTATTATTAACAAACAAATTATTATTAAAAATTAAAATGAAAAAAAAAATTCTTAATGTAAATTTCAAAAAGTCTTTTTTCTTTCCCTTATCATAGCATCTGCTCTTTATAGATTTCAGAATAACTAATGAAGTCGATAAGCTGATTACGTAGTATCGTTTTTAATCACACAAAAACAACTTAATATGTATTTACTTTTCTACCATATTTGTATGTCATGCTTGAACGTTGCTCTTGATTCAAACTCAAACTCAAACTCAAACATTCATTTATTCAATTAGACTACTATTTAGTAGCACTTTCGAATCGTCATTACATGAGTATTTTTAACATTTACCACCGATTCGGAAAGCAGTATCTATGGAGAAGAATCGGCAAGAAACTCCATAGTTGCTCTTTTAAATTATGTCAATATTACATAATATGTAACTTATATCTAACTACATAATATATCATAATATGCCAAAGAACTGTCCTGTGGTTTTTACGCGATAACCCTCCATGGGTCTTTATCGTCCATATATTCCTGAATACTGTAGTACGCTCTCTGAACTAGTACATTTTTTATATAAGTTTTAAATTTAGTACTACTAAACTCTTTAATATTGTGAGGAATTCTATTATATAAGCGTATACCTTGACCCATAAATGAATTTTTAACTTTAGCTAATCGGAAAAATGGCATTTCAATTCTATTCCTGTTCCTTGTGCCATAATCGTGTCTATCTCCTACTCTTGTGTGTAAGTCGGAGCTTTTGTGTACATGCAAAATATTATTAAATATATACTGTGATGGTACAGTAAGGATACCAGTATTCTTAAAATGATCTCTTAGTGAGTCCCGAGCACGTAAATTATATATAGAGCGAATGGCTCTTTTCTGTAAGATAAATATAGTTTCTATATCTGCAGCCCTGCCCCACAGTAGAATTCCATAGGACATAATGCTATGAAAGTAGCTGAAATAAACCAATCTAGCTGTATCTTCATCGGTGAGATGCCTTATTTTTCGGACTGCATATGCAGCTGAACTGAGCTTACCTGCAGCGGTGTTGACATGGGCTCCCCACTGTAGTTTCTCGTCCAATGTTAACCCTAGAAATACAGTAGACTCAGTAGGATGCAATACCTCCCCGTTCAAGGTAATATCTCTGTTCAACTTTTTTACATTAGGTAGTAAAAATTCAACACAAGTGGTTTTTTTGGCATTTAATAATAAATTATTGACAGTAAACCATTCAGATATGTGTAAAAGAGCACTGTTCACTTCGTCAACATTTGGGTCATGCCTATCCACATTAAAAATTAATGAGGTATCATCTGCAAACAGAACTATTTCACACCTATCCTGCAAATAATAGGGAAGATCATTAATATATACCAAGAACAAGAAGGGACCTAAAATTGACCCCTGTGGAACACCAATGTTAATTGACGCACCGCTAGAACGTTCTCCATTAACAACTACAGTCTGTATCCTATCATGCAGGTATGACGCTATGAGGTTCTGGGCTTTTCCTTTAATTCCATAGTGATTAAGTTTACGTAACAAAGTACAATGTTCAACGCAGTCAAATGCCTTGGAGAGGTCACAAAATATCCCCAGAGCATTTTTTGAGTTTTCCCATGCTTTATATATATGTGTTAGAAGTGCAACTCCAGCATCTGTGGTTGAGCGCCCCTTTGTGAAACCAAACTGTTTGGTGTGCAGTAAATTATTAGATGCAAAATGACTACTCAATTGGTTTAATATTAACTTCTCGAATACCTTACTTAATGTTGGTAAAATAGAGATAGGTCTATAATTGTTACAGTCTTCTTGATCGCCCTTCTTAAATAGAGGTATAATTAAATGCATTATTAGTTCTTATATGGATGAATGCGGTGAACTATTTGATAAAAGGTTAATGTTATGTAAAGATTGGTTTTATTTTATTTTAATGAGCAGAGAGAGAGAATTAATTTTAGCATGTAGTATAGTAAATAAATATTCCAGGACAATTTTCACACACGGCACGATCTGAAACTATCCAATACTAAGCTTTCACTTGTGATATGGAAACCAGATGGCTGATCAACATACATAATATATATTTTTTCTAAATAGATACTTATTATATATGTTACCGGAAATGTATGAAATCAAGGAATTGTATACAATTCCTAGGAAATGTGTACAATTCCGATACCATTTAGGAAATGTATAAAATATTGTTTAAAAAACTATTTAATGCATGCATATCCTAGGAAATGTATAATCTTCCTAGGAATTGTATACAATTCCTATATCGTATTAGGAAATGTGTAAAGTAAATGCTTTCTGTAATAAAACACGTTGTTATTTTTTTTTATTATAGCTCTTATTGATACAATCGGGTAACAGTCATACCGTAAAATTGTAATAATATTATGTTCATATTATTATCTTCGATCGTTCGATCTTCGTCGACGGAGCCCCGCTTCGCGGGGCTCCTATTTCTGTGTAGTTTTTTTTTTAACAAACCTAACCTAACCTAACCTAACGGCTAACCTAACCTAAACCTAACCTAACTTTGAGGGCGAATATCTCGGCTATTTTTGATTTTAGAGAAAAGTTGTTCCTATAAAACATGCTTATATAAGCGTAATCTTTACGATAAAACAATAATAAATAGGTGTTATAATGACACCAACTCCATCAAAAATTTTCTAAGTCCTGCGCCCCCTTTGCTTTAGTCCAACCCTTGCCTGCGACATATCAATATCTTAAATGTTTTACATTTCCGATAGCTATTTAGGAAATGTATAGATTTCCTAGGAAATGTATAGATTTCCTAGGAAATGTGTATAAAATAATTTATTTCACACATTTCCGTACGATTTTAGGAATTGTATACATTTCCTAGGAATTGTATACAATGACGGATTACATACATTTCCGGTAACATATACATATATTCCAGGACAATTTTCACACACGGCACGATCTGATACTATCCCATACTAAGCTTTCGCTTGTGATATAGAAACCAGATGGCTGATAAACATACTTAAATATATTTTTTTCTAAAATAATACTTATATAGATAATTAACACCCAGACACAGAGCATACATCTATGTTATTCACACAAATATTTGAATTAGATATGTTTTATGTTTGTGATTGAAAGCATTGAGTGAATTTGTATCAAATTACCTAGATATCACATAAAACTATTTTATTTAATAATTATATTGTTATAAATAGCTTAATAAAAATATAATGATGATAAAAACGTAAACGTCACCGAAGTGAAACACGAAAGAAATATAACAACATATTCAAGTAAAAGCTAATCAATTTATTAGCACTTTCGTACAATAAACTCGTATTAACATTGCATTTTCTAAATAAAGATTGAAAGGATAACATCAGAGCATGTACAAGTAGCGGGTGAAACGCGAACAAAACAATAATAAAAGAAATAAACAAAAAAAAACAATAAAAAAAAACAGAACAATTTAAAATTGTAGCGACTCGCGTGTCGCTCCACTTAAAAAAGCGTAAAATTTGACATATCAACAATCTGTACCAAGTAAAAATAAATCACGGCCGCTCGTTAATTAATTCCTCTAAATTTCGTGTCATTAAATAGAGAAATAAGAAGAAAACGTGGCGGGTGTTGTCTCGATCGATTAAAGATAAGCGCGGAGTGAAGTCTGGGCCAAACAGTAGTTAGGTAACCTGATACGCTGTTGGGGAGACTGCACATTTGTCTTGTTTTATTTAAATTTGGTGTGTTTGTGAGTTAATTAAATATATATTATTTAAACGATTGAATAGGCAGTAAATTGAAAATGAGTTTGATTGATAAAAAAAATACATGAAGCAATAAATATAACGAGAAATCATTCAGTATGAAAAGTAAGAAATATATAAATGAAGAATGAAAAATGGCATAAAAATTTAAAATTTAATATTGACGTTTTTATCATGACAGCTAAGCAACTGCTCTTTTTGTAGGTACAATGCGCATATACACTTTAAATTATGTAGTTTCCGTAATCTTATTTTCCTTTGACTACAAGACTATTGTAGAAGGCCCTTTATTTGAAAATAACTGGAATTCCGCAAATGTATCACAGACGAGCGAATCCATCTTCGATATCGGGTAAGTCAGCTTCGATCGGCGGTAAACGTTGCAGTTTTATTTGTTTTGCTCGAGATTTTATTATAATAGCTATAATTTGATTGTGCCATAATGTCATCTTGCATCTGGTCTCAAATTAAGGGGATTTTACATTAGGACTTACAGATGATACATTTTTTGTACTTTAAAAATGAAATCTACAACTTACCTACCTCTTTATAATAACGTAATCACAGTCTACGGAAGCTTATACAGTGACACAATAGTGGAACAATTGTAATCTTTTTCTTATTTTAGTTTCGCACAGTAAAAAATGGTAAGTTCAGACTCTCGATGAAAACTTCTAAAACGATTTAAAAATTATTTCATCCGTATGGAGCTCCATTGTTTCTTTATTGTTCTTGAGTGACATAGGTCCTAATTTTTATTTTCGGGACAACTAGTACAAGTGATATAAGCCACATTTGTTATTTTCTCGGGTTCTAGTAAAGCTTTCTAGCCAGTGAATAATATTTCTTATTGAGAGAATTTTGCGATAGTTCTCTCACAATAACAATATTTACCCCACAATACCATTCCCCCTAATGAGGTCACTTACAGCATTCAAGTGTGGTCTGTAACGGTAAATAATAAAAAACATTATGTGATGTGCTGCGCACCACTGCGCTTGACCAGTGCGCGGTAGATATGGAAATTGTTGGAAAAACTGGATTCCGAACGATGTTTGGTTTTAGATTATATGATCAAATAATGTAATAATATTCGATATTTCAGAATTTGAAGTGTTGTTATTTGTGAGCTGTGTTGAATTGTTAAACTATGTGTGTTTCGCATGCGGTTTAACGCCTCTAAATGTCTAAGGGCTGATTTTTCAATCCTTGGTTAAAACTTATTCATCGAATAACGTATTAAACTACCATTTCAAAAATGTATTCTAATTGTCCGTGTATCACAGTTTACAGGTGACATTTTAAAATGTTCGTGTAATACTTTATTGGACGGATAAATTTTAACCAAGGATTGAAAAATCGGCCCTAAGTCTAACTAATCAGAACAGCTACAACAGCTTATTTAACAGTATGACAGTGAAACTGTGAGATTATAAGGTGTAGATTGAAAAAGCTAAGCAATGTAGCTTTCTGTGTAGAACACAGAAAGGAGCTTAGTTTTAAGTCTGGACAAGCATATTATCTAGACGAAAATCTGTAATCCAGTATAAAAAAATATTACCTAGTGTTCTTCCTTTTTCGAAAGATGTGCCACAATCTTTGTTTTGAAATCGTGCATTAGTATTATTTTATTTCCCATTAACTTTTCATATATGAGATGACGATAAAACTAAAATAATCGATATTTATTATATTATTCGATATAATGATATTGTATGTAACACCTTTAATTATTGTCAGTAAATATTTGTTTTGTTTCAGTGTAAAAGAGCTTTTAAATACATTGTAACATATACTTTGTTACCACAAAACGGTGGGTGAGGTTCAAAGATTAGTTAGTCAAAATTGACAGGTGCGGTTTTTCTTTTATAATATTCATACTGTTATTAATAGGTATGTCACAAGTAGATATGTATGGTATGAATGTTTTATGTGGTTTTTTTTCAAACATTGATGGTACGGAGAATATGGTTTCAAGATCTGATAATTTTTAACAGAACAATACTTACCAAAAAATAATGTTACGGTTTTCACATTTTTTTAGAAGAGCGGCATATAGTTTGGTTTTGAAATAAGCACACGAAAATTTCGCCACCCTTCCTTCCCATGAATTGACATGTACCTGTCACAGCTCGGTGCCCCAATTCGCTGCGGTTTTCGACCACACATCGCCCGCTCTCACTACGGCCACACCACGTTATCATCTGCTCCTCATTGGACGCGCCTTTACCGTGTAATGCAGTTAGTTGAATTAGCAGCACATCACTCGCAAATACGCCATTCGCAGCGCTGATAACGAGATTTCTACTAATCCTTCACATTTATTTGCTATAGGTGGATTACTGGGATACCAACGGCTACTATACCTCCAATATTCTACTGGGACCACGCCTCACAACCAATGACAACGGATTTTCCAAACTAACTTAAAGGATTTGATCAGAGAATAACATGGGTTTAGCCCTTAAGTACATCATTGTACACAAAGAATAAACAATTCTAAAACCGCGCAATACGGTTTTAAATGTAAAAACGATTGGATAATAGCGTTAACACCGTTGATTCATGCAATTATGTATTGCACAAAACTCTTGCACCGTCCATCATAGAATATAAAACAACGCAGATACGCAATTCCGTTCAAATTTTAATATATTTTGTGCGTTCTCGGTTTGTAATTTATTTATAAACGAAGCAAATCAGACCGTTAGTAGATTAAGTTAAATTAGATTTATATCGAGCTTTGTATTTAGTTATGTGTATGCACCGTATGTTGGCGTATAAAGAGCTTAGCTGGCATCGTATAAAGCTAGCTAAATCCCAGTTAAACCAATAAAAGGGTTTAATTAAATGAAAACCTATTGGATTCACCGTCGGCGGCTCGGCGATACTGCATTTAGTACTAATAAAGATTAACACACACTGGAAGCCAGAATACGCCATAGCGACCATAGTACTCGAACGAAAAACGCATGTTTAGGTGGACGGAAACCTCTGATGCCGCCAATATGATTTCTCTCATCACCCAAACTCTACATTTTTCACTTTACTTTCATATCTTGACAGTATTTGGAACAAAATATGCGAAACATTGCCATAATAGCACCATACAATCGACAATATTTTCTATTCACAATTCAATATTTATTCGATTTTATCGCCATGTAACGCTTAATTATATATGAGCAAATTGAATAAAGTACTTACATCGCACCATACAGTTGCAAAAAAATATAAAAACGCGCGTTTATTTACCGGCGTTTATTCCGTCCAGTGTACGACGTGAACCCTTTCTATGAGTTAAACACGGCTTATTCGATTAGTAAGGCCACTGATTGAATTAAGGTGAACGCACTCGCGGTTCTGCGGATTTAGTTTATAGGGTTTGACTATCGCTAATAAGATATAGGTTATTTAATACGTTGCTAATAGAAATTACCTTTATAAATTGCACCATAAAATCGTTTGAGAGATCAAGCTTGAACAACAGAACAGAAAACTATAGTAAATAAGGTATTTTCTATACTTTTTTCAATTATTATAATGTGGAGTAATTGCTTCCATCCTCTGAACAATAATTAGACTAAGAGCTGTTAGAATGAAGCAATTTCCTTATCATGTATGATTGTTGATTAAAATAAATGCTTTCCTAATTCTACGGTTAATAAATTAAATTTATACTGGGAAAGCTTTAAGAAACTCTGCTTACAGAGCAGAAATGTTATTATTAGCCTTTTAGGAAAATGATACTAGGAAACATTCATATCTATTGATAAATATTTAAAAAAAAGATAATAATATTTTCTATTATACGATAAATTATAATACACTAGTTTTAATTTTTCAAAATAACGTAACATCTAAGTAATATTTTTTTTTTATATCCTACCATATACACATCAGCTGCAGGTATTCCCGAGACATGTACTTTAACTACCCTTTGGCAAATGCCATTAATTAATTAGGTAGTAATTAATATTGAAGGTTTATAAGTAGGTATTTAATCAGGATTCGAGTACGATAGATAAGCTTCCTATGTTATTTTGTGAAATATTTACGAAAAAAATTATGATAATTTTTAAAAATGGTATAAATATTTGTAGAGATTTAAAGATGAATGATGCTATTAGATACCATTTTACGACAAACCAACATACGCAAATAGATTATGACCAAAGTAACATGAAGCTATCAAAAACCAGCATTATATTCTATTGGTCTTTTTCGTTATGGCAACGAAGTCGTTCTGAATTTAACAGATTCAAAACATAAGAGTAACCTAACCTAAACCAGTAGCGCTTGAAAACATTGTATTCAACAGAAAACGTCAATAAATACTAGCGCAAGAAGTTATTATCTTAATGAGCGGTAGACGAAGCATGGAAGGTATTTTTTTCCGTAAGAATACCACAATCGAGACTCAGAATTTAAAATTTACATAATTCATAATCGCTTGCCTGATTGCTTGCAGTGTTAGCGTTTGATGAGATTGCTTGCGTGGAAGCTTGTGAGGTGTTATGTATTTGTGTTATTATTGAATTTTAATAAAATGCCTGACACATTTTTCATGAGTTTTACATAGTGATATTTGAAGAGGGCGAACCTTATCATTTCTTCTTTTAGATATCTACTGCGGTATTGATTCCAGATCTACTTTAAATGTTCTAATCTTCGGTTGGAAATACCTGAATTTGGTAATGTGTAGATTACATTTTTGACGGAATTAGATTAAATATTGTTGGAGTTATATGCAAAAATTAATTAATTGTCATGAGTATAGTCGCTCATTTG
>CAJQZM010030309.1:0-24425 GCA_907164665.1 Colias nastes | reverse complement strand
GCTTTATTGGAGTGCTCGGATCCTTATCAAAGGTATGTCCTTTAGTATCGGTCGCGAATTTCTATCGGAATAATAGTTAAATACCTTGTGTTTGTCGGGGCAGCGCGCGCGCCTGTCCCTTCGCGGATCTGTAGGCCTAAATCCACGGCAAACGCGCGGTAATGCGAAATTTTTGCAAACATTTTGCGTTCTTATTTCTAATAAGATTCTTATAGGCCTATTGAAATGACTGTTTTTTTACAAAGTGTGGACCCCCGTTTCAGTGGTCGATGTGGATTTTTGCGAAAAAACAACTGTTTAATATATTTTTTTAACGATTTTGTGATGTGATTGTGCGGCGTCAAGAACTTTGGTGGAGAATGTTCTATAAAAAATTTCCTAATGGATTTTCTTTGGATATATCTCTTGTAGTGGTAAGTGTATTTATTATTTAATCATAATTAAAACGATTTTTTGTATTTATTTATCATTTTTTATATTTAACTCTACATGACTCTACCTAAAAGTATAATAACGGTTCATATATCGTAATCTGATATTAAAATCGAAAAATGTATGTTTAATTCTAAAAAAACTTTTCATTTTGGAGAATTTAATTAATAATGCATTTAAAATAAGTCATTTTATCCAATTTTACTACTATTTTAAGCATTTTATATGACTTTTTAATTTTACATCTAAGTAGAGTAGGGTTGATGTACCACTAGTTGACCATTTAAGCGGTTTTATCTTTAGCTATATAATAAAAACGGGTTATTTGTTTTACGTTCAATGTTATTTTTGGGACACAGATAATTGAATAGTCACTGCAACTATTGTTCTTAGTATCAATTTGATAACCTTTAAAGGTTTTATGAAAACTACTCTGAAAGTTACTTCTGCTAAAAACACCATTACCTGACCACTGATCACCAATATCTGACCATCATTGCTCTAAAAGTTGACCATTTTCAAAATGGACAAAATGTCCTTCTTCGAACATTATGTAGTTTTGTTTAATAAATAAAAAAAGGCTGTATTTAAATTGAAGTTTTTTTTATTAAATGTTATATTCTATCAATAAAAGGATCTCTACGCCAACTTCAGTCTCCAATGTAGGTAGATTGCATGACAGGCGCAACTTTTCTAGTTTCGTGGTCCATACATCTCATAAAGTCTATTGCAGAAATGTTAAATGGATAAATTCCACACTGCCATGCGTTAAAGATCTTCAGGTCTGTAGATAGGTTGATGAAATCAAACCACTTGGTCACGGAAATCAAGGGGACAACTCAAGGTTAATAATATTCTCGGTCCCGAAACCTGACCAACTAAGTTCGGTACAAAATCTTACGGTGGTCAGCTTTTGGAAATATGCAACATAAAGCTATGACTTAACTACGGCTTATATGGTTTGTTAAATTAGGTATAAGCACAAAACAAAGCAAGTCTTTCTTAGCAAAATATAAAGAACCAAGAGCTGACCATACTGGTCAACAATAGGCGAAAAGTTGTTTTCGTTGCTCCAAAAGATAACCAGGCCGCTAAAAATCATGAAAAACTGTTCATGCCAAAAATGAAGCCGAAAGTCTATAACAGAATGGTTTAACATTATGCCTATAACAAGAGATATAAAAAGTAATCGATTGCATTCAAGATTAATTAAGATTTTCCAATCAACTCCCGATAAAAATCTCTTAGTAAAAAATGTGATTACTTACGGGGCGCCACCTTCGTGTTGAAAAAATGTCAATATTTCTGACCAATGGCAGCAAGATTTGTTTTTTTTTTTATAGATGATGTTGCTATACAGAAAAAAACAACAAACTATCATCTGGGGCTGCCGTATTTTCTTAATTGGCGCGTATATTTGAATTTCGGTCATGTATTGGCGCTTGGTCAGCTAGTGGTACACTGACCCTATCATAATGTAGAGACTAACAAAAATGACTCTACTAACGAAATTTAATGATTTGCCTTAAAATACGTATAAAATATAATGCCTATGTGATAATACCGTATTTTGTGAATAATTAATCCTTTTTTTAATATTATCCCGATAAAATTTGGTAAAATAGCATCCATAGGCACAATACAACACGCTTTAAAAATGTGTGACACGAAGTATATAATTTAATATAATTAAAAAAAAGGGTTTTAATGTTGTTCCTCGAAGTAACTAACCCTATATCTAAATCTTTAAATTATTATTAAAGTAAACTAACGAGATTTGTTTTAAAAAAATTATGATTTTGAAAAATTAAACAAGTTTTAAGTTAGGGAACACATAAAATTTTGTATAGCATTGTATAATGGTATCTTTACATTTAGAAATGACAAGCCTGTATCGATTTAATAATAAAATCAATAATTTTTATTCTATATAGTAAATAAAATATCTAACATTATCTTTGAAATACCATTTAGATAGATTTTAGTAAATTGCTCTAAACCTAAATATCAAAATACATAGGTACCTATTTTCTTTGCCTATGATTTTTAATTTGAAAAACTATAATCGATCTATATCATAGAAAACATTATAAATACATACCTAGTTTTCTTTTTTAATATTTTGTATTATTAACTTCAATAATTTAAGTGTACAGAAGAAGGCCTAAACCTATTATAAAAATGAGGGCCCTGTACAATATCCAAAATAATAAATTAAAATATCCAAATCCAGAGTACATTAATTATCAATATATTTTTGTAAATATACACGACACAGCTATAAATAAAAGGTAAGTATTGTTTTAAATGTAGTTATGTATAAGTATAATTAGAAAAAAGAGAGAAATCATTTATTTTGCTATAGGCCTAAAATACACAAAAATAAAATTATGTTCATTATAAACATAAAAAACGTTTAAAAAAGAAATACTAGAAATAACTACAGAAAAGCAAAAGTGTGGCAGACTTTTGGCAAAAAATAGCAACATTAGGACTATTCCTAGCTCCTTTTGAGTACATCACTAGGTATATAAAAAAGAAAAATATATGTACTAGATCGTTCTAGTATAACAGAGCAAAAAACATTAATAGAAGATATTAAGATATTACTAAACAAAAAAGTGATAATTCATAAAAATAATCAATTTCCCACATTTTGATCATAAAACAATAAACAATAACTTTATTTCCAAAATATAAGATAGGTACATAGAAATTGAAATCCCTTGCTCCCACACTAGGATTCCCTGTGTCGTGGGAACAAGTTTCTTCCAGACCACTCCTTAGGCTAAATAAACTAATACATTAATAATCTTCTATACAAAAACAATTTTTTATTACTTAATAACAATATAAAATATATAAAATATAAATTCATGCTTCTATTCCTATAGTTAAATTCTTGGTTAAATTTAATCATGCATTAAAAATGACATTCACTTCAGTCTTTAGGCCAAAACCTAGACTTGATTTTGAATAACCTATCCTATCAAACAGTGCTAAAACCTAATAAATTATATACTAAAACCTTCCTCGAGAACCACTCTATCTATTAAAACAAACCGCATCAAAATCCGTTGCGTAGTTTTAAAGATTTAAGCATACATAGGGACATAGAGACAGAGAAAGCGACTTTGTTTTATACTATGTAGTGAAGCATTGGCTTTAGGTATATGTATTACTATAATCTTGTATAAGCGTGTTCAATTGAGTATTCTCTACTAATTAATAATATTTAGTCATATATGTATGAAATACTAGCTAAGCCCTGTGGCTTCACTCGCTTGGTAAAAAATCTATGTGCTAATCAAACTCATACTCAAACATTTATTTATTCAATTAGACTTCTTCGAAGCACTTTTGAAACGTCATATTTTTACATATTTTTAACATTTACCACCGATTCGGAAAGCAGTATCTATGGAGAAGAACCGGCAAGAAACTCCATAGTTGCTCTTTTTAATCCAGATTATAATCTATCGCTGTACCAAATTTCATACAAATCTGAGACCAGAAAGTTTTTGCGTAATTCAGTAATACATTTAATCAAATATACGAACTTTTGCTCTTATTATTTATTATCACAGATAAATAATAATTCATTTTAAATGTCAAGGAAGGGACAATTTTTTATTATAGCAACTTTTAAGTTGTTCCTGTCAAAATAAATTCATAAAATGTCTTATAAAGGTAAAAATATATGTACATATATGATTACAAGGATTTTCTCTGACACCCGTTTTACCTTTGACCTATGTAGATAGTATTTTTTATTTTAAAACCCTGTGTTAAAACAGGATTTAAAAACTTGGTCATTTTTCTAATAAAATCATATTTAAATTGACGAAAGAGTCACAAATCTTTAAAAGACATAGAATATCAAATATACTACTTTCACTATTAATATCATCATCATCATAAGCCCTTATGTTTCTACGAGGCACAACCAAGAGGATGAAAAACCTAAAAAATAGCAATCAATTGTTTCTTAATCTTACATCTTACATATTGATAAATTATAATAATCTTATATAATGTTTTAAAAGTAAAAGCAATGCTCCGTTACAAATAAATATCATAATTTTTAAAATAAATCCTTAATTCAACTCTATGTTTGTTACAATTCAATGCAAAAACTGCTCTACCGATTTTAATCCATACTAATATTATAAATGCGAAAGTAACTCTGTCTGTCTGTCTGTTACTCAATCACGCCTAAACTACTGAACCAATTACGGTGAAATTTAGCAATTTATAGCATAGTTTTTATCCCGGGAAAATGACGCAATCCCGGAAATCCCACGGGAACGGGAACTATGCGGGTTTTTCTTTGACTGCGTGGGCGAAGCCGCGGGCGGAAACCTAGTAGTATAGAAATATGTTTTATTTGCACAGAAGAGTATTGCTGATTATATTTATCATTCGCCCATCCAACTAATCCTACTAATATTATAAATGCGAAAGTTTGTGAGGATGGATGTGTGTGTGTGTGTATGTTTGTTACTCTTTCACGCAAATACTACTGAACCGATTACGGTGAAATTTAGCAATTTATAGCTAGTTTTTATCCCGGAAATCCCACGGGAACGGGAACTATGCGGGTTTTTCATTGAAAACGCGGGCGAAGCCGCGGGCGGAAAGCTAGTAAGCTATATTTTATTATCATAACTTATGACACATACCAAATAAAACAAAATATTAAAAAAAAATTCAACAAATTATATAGAAATATAAAACAAAATGATACATTCGAATACAAATGCAATTTTGGAAATGATCTAAAATCTAAAAAATTATAAGTAGTTACCTATGTTTCAATAATTATGATAATATTAGTATAGGTATATAACTACACACGTATTATGTAATAAGTTAAATCTATACTTAATATTATAAAGCTGAAGAGTTTGTTTGTTTGTTTGTTTGTTTGAACGCGCTAATCTCGGGAACTACTGATCCGATTGGAAAAATTCTTTCGGTGTTAGATAGCTCATTTATCGAGGAAGGCTAAAGGCTATATATCATCACGCTACGACGAACAGGAGTGGAGCCACGGGGGTGAAACCGCGCGGAGCAGCTAGTTATTAATATCTATGAAATAGGTGAAAAAGAAATAAAAACCTAGCTTTCATCTGAAAATGAACAACTATTTAGTAATTCCAGAATCCAGAAATAAACTTACACACAAACTATCAAACTCTACCTCTTATTAAAATCATATTTAGTAAAGAAAAACTATTTTTATTTTTTTGTTTGTTTGTTGTTGTGTGACTCAAAACTGATATATCAATTTTGATAATGCTTTCACCAGTAGAAAGCTACATTATTCCTGAGTTACTTAGGCTACAATTTTTCTTTATTCACAGGCAGAATCGGGGCAAGTGACTAGTATATGTATTATGTTTCCTTGGCAACAGCTTACGTCATTGTAAAAACATTGCTGTATATTTTTTGTTAAGCTGTTTCGAGGTTAGCATAGACTGACTAACGAAAATTTGGTATTATTATACAACCTAATTCTAAGTTAATATTTTAAGTATTTATTTTTCGTTTTTTATTGAAATACACAAACAATAAAATAGAAATTAATATTTGTTCTACCTACCTTAAGTGAAAATAATCTCTTATATCTGAATATATTTTTAATACAATTCTTTATACAATAATTAGTTACTTTACTATAATATGCATATTCCATGTCCATATTATTTTATATAAAAATATATAGCAGGATATATTTACTAAAAAATTTCAGCCATATCGGTTCCGCAGTTTTTAGGTGAAAGGCCAACATGTTTGGCATTCACACAACATTTTGCTAGCGAATGCCAATATCTAAAATTCCTAGATTTTAGCTAGAGCTTAGCATAAGCACAGATAATACAATATAATCACTACATAGTATAAAACAAAGTCGCTTTCTCTGTCCCTATGTCCCTTTGTATGCTTAAATCTTTAAAACTACGCAACGGATTTTGATGCGGTTTTTTTAATAGATAGAGTGATTCAAGAGGAAGGTTTAAGTATATATGTAATTTATTAGTTTTTAGACAAAGCGGGCGAAGCCGCGGGCGGTAAGCTAGTAATAATATATGTAAAAGAACATCCTTTGAATTTACAAGCAGTAAAATACAATCTTTTTAACGTAACCATAAATTTAAAATAGACAAAACATTGTTAAATATAAACTTGTGTTAAAAATAACTTCATTGTTTAATGTAAAGGATTATTTTTGTTTTTATTATTAATTTATTAACAACACGTCATCACCATCATCATAAATCTACTATATAAAAATAAGTCGGGTTTTCCTTCCTGACGCTATACCTAACTCCAGAATGCACGAACCGATTTCCACGGTTTTGCATTCGTTGGAAAGGTCTCGGGCTCCGTGAGGTTTATAGCAAAGAAAAGGTGTCTCTGGTGGCGAAACGGAGTTCGCCCGGTTTGCTAGTTAATAATAAAAATGATCGTCATCATCAGCCCCCGTACCATGACATCTTAAAGCAGTATTATATCCTTTATATGGAAAAGGGACAGCGCTATATAGGTCGTATAGCTCCATCCCTTTCCCACACTGGAAATATTACTGCTATAAGACGTCATGGTAACTCTATGCTTCAAGCCAAGTGCGTGACAGACGGACAGACGTCATAATGTCAATTAGTCTTAATAATTTAGTTTAATAAATGAGACGTAAATAATAATAATAAAAATAAACATTTTTTTATACAGATAGGCCAATATGTACCTACCTTCGTATTTATTATACTTACCAAAGGTCACTTCCAAATTACTGGATCGATGTTGATGCAATTTTGTATACTGTGTCTATTAATAATATAATTTAGGTCTTAATATCTCAGAAACATTATTAATATTTAATAATACATATTATATTGAAGACTTCATTATAATAATTTAATTTCATACCATCTCTTTTTAAAACATAATAAACAGGAAATTATTTCATCTGTTTGTTCAAGTATACAGCAGAAACTGCTTATATTGTTTATGATACATATTAAATATTTAATAAATAATAACACTGTATTTTTAACCCGGCTCCACCTGGATTGAACTGGTGTAAAAACGACAAAATTAATCATATAATATTAAAACAGTATAATTCCTTCTGGTGAAAGTTTTTTCAAAATCAGTTCAGCAGTTTTTGATACTGAATTATGTTCTAAAGCCTATAGGGGAAATGTATCTCTACAGTGGGAGCAAAATAGACTGATAAAAAAAATGTGTGCGTGTACACTAGTGTACACACGTAAGAAGTGAAACTTCTTTATGACCTTATTTTTCAAAAAATAATTTACTATATGCAACTTTACAAAAATACGTCGAATCACGCGTGGTAGGGATAAGAAAAAGATGGCGCGTAACGGAAAAATGTCACGCGTAACGAAAAAATGTTACACTAAATTTTTTTCCAACCCCGATAAAGAAGTTTCACTTCAACAATTTTAATTAATTACTGCATGACAAACGTCAGTCTTATATTTCTAAATATAAACAATAACAATTGAAGTTAATTATTCAGCTTCAGTACAAAATTACAATTAAATGATTAAATTCGAGTCATTATTTGACCTCCTTGAATATTTAAGTGTGATTCATTGGTATAAAAGGTGTTCTTAATATACAAGCATATGACCTAATGATAAATCACGTAACCTATAGGAATAACGATTAAAAAATCTAGCTTCAGAACATTGATAGATCCCGTTTTATGGTGTCCAGGTCCTAAAGAATGAAAGAAAATAATTTATTCCACCATACAGTACACAAATTTAAAACTACAGAAATAAATATCACAGTTTCAAACTTAAAAATAATACAATAATTAATTATTATTAATAATAAATTTAAAATAATAACTGTGTTTGAAACTGTGATATTTATTTCTGTAGTTTTAAATGTGTCTACCGTATGGTGGAATACAATTCTATTGTGGAAAAAGGACAGCGCCTACATAGGTCGTATAGCGCCATCACTTTCTTACACTGGAAATAATACTGCTAAAACACAACATGGTAACCTCCCCCCCTGAATAAATAGTTCATGTTAATCCAGACTGGAATATCTAGTCCTGTGATAAATTTCATACAAATCTGATGAGCAATTTTGGTTAGAAAGATTATCAAACTTTTAACCAATCTCACAACTTGCTGTGGTCGTAATAGAAATGGAAAATTGCAATGCACACAAAAATAACATTTACAGAAACGATATGTAACTTAAAATAAATGTACAATTTGGCGGCCTTATCGCTTAAAAGCGATTTCTTCCAGGCAACCTTGGGATGTAGGAAAAATAAATCATTAAAAAGGTAGAAAGTGCATAAATACATACATATACAAGAAAGTGTAATTATAGATACATAGATATAAGACATTTAATTTAAGAATTAAATAATATTACACAAGTACAAAGGAGAAGAGAGTACGAGATAATATTATAAATTAATGTAAATACTAATAATTTTCAAGTACTAGTAGCATTATATTATCTGTAATTCAGGTAACAACGAAAAAATAATTGAATAAATGTAGCAGATAGAATATTGATTCTATCAAATGTACCTGACCCTATATGACCTATGTCTCAGTAGACACTATACCTAGTCCATTCAAACACCTAGGTCCTAGGAGATGCCTAGATAGTAGATAGTCTGGAAACATATTCATATCATTTATTTGATTGCTCTATCATAAAAAAATCATTAATATCATGAATTATTTCCAAAAAAAGTCTTTAGTTATAACCTATTCAATATTTTTAATAAAACTCTCTTTCTTTCCTTCTTCCAGTATTACATTTACTACAGCGCCATCTAGTTCCAAATTAAACAACATCATATAGAGTCACTATATTCTAAAACTAGCTGTGCTCAGTTTCACCCGCATTGCTCTGCTCCTGTTGGTCTTAGCGTGATGATATATAGTCTATAGCCTTCCTCGATAAATAGGCTATCTAACACCGAAATAATTTTTCAAATCGGACCAGTAGTTCCCGAAATTAGCGCGTTCAAACAAACAAACAAACTCTTCAGCTTTATAATATTAGTATAGATAGTACCAATTAAATAAACACATGCTACTATTCTATCAAATTTGCATCTATAATAGGTAAATAGGACACCCATTAAAACATCCTAGATAATCTAAATACACCTATCCTATAGGGTCAGGACCTATAACTTAATCGAAATAATAGATAAATAGAACACCCACCAAAACACCCTAGATAGCGACATAAATACCACACGATCTAACATCTATCCTTTAGGGTCTGTTACCAATAGAATTTTGTCTAGCCACATACTATTTAAGTACATACCATTAGATATTAATCAAAATTCACCCCATGTCACTTGTCGTGGGAATAGCCTTGGGACAGACCTGTTACTTATTACATAATTTAAAGGGGAGATGCTTTTCAAGGTTAGGACATTTGTGCAAGACAGCTCGGATAAGAAATCTAGTATATTAGCAATTCATGAGCTTAACCAGATGACCTGTTGGAATCGACCCTACGTTTTTGGACAAAGGTCAGTCTTGGAGCTAGCCTGGATGTTATATTAATAAATCTATTCAAACTCAAACTCAAACATTTATTTATTCAATAAGACTTCTTCTAGAAGCACTTTTGAAACGTCATTACATATTTTTAACATTTACCACCGATTCGGAAAGCAGTATCTACGGAGAAGAACCGGCAAGAAACTCCATAGCTGCTCTTTTTTATTTATTAGAAGTAAAGTAGTCTTGTACTTAGCTTGGATGTAAAATAATAAATCAAAGTTAAGTCAAAAACAGTGAAAAATAAAGTAAAGAATGAAATAAAGATAGAGATGAAGTTTATTTTGAACTACTAGGAGACAATAAAAACGAAGAAGCATTTACAAAGGACATTGATTGTGTGAGTGATATAGGTAATGTAAGTGAAACTATAGGATTTAGAATGATAGGTAATATAGTGGCGAAGATGCAGGATGTAGTGAAAATGGGAGCTGAATCTTCAAGACAATTGTATTTTTATCAATCATAGGTAAGGATAATTTATATAGGCTCTAGATTATAATGGTCTTACCACAAAAAAAATTAAACACAGTCTAACTTTAAACCAGTGATCTGTCACTTTAATAGTTGTAATGTGAAATACGACAAAACCAGATTAAAGAGAACCCGCGCTTAAAGTTAAACCCTGTCTAAAGTTTTTTGTGGTAAGACAGTTAGTATCTGTACTAAAATGGAATCAGTCGTCTAAAGACAATGCCACAGATTTAATTATTTAACTTGTTATACTTATATTAACGTGAGCCATCATAAGTTTTGATTTAGAGGTGTGTTGAGTGTACAGGTATTTTTAAAAAAATATTGCTTAATTCTGCTGTCCATATTTACAAAACAATTTTCTTCTTTCCTTGCTATAAATCCTACTAATATTATAAATGCGAAAATTTGTGAGGATGTGTGTGTGTGTGTGTTTGTTACTCTTTCACGCAAATAATACTGAACCGATTACAATGAAATTTAGCACACGTATAGATGGTAACTTGGATTAACACATAGGATAGGTTTTATCCCGGAAATTCCACGGGAACGGGAACTATGCGGGTTTTCCTTTGAAAACGCGGGCGAAGCCGCGGGCGGAAATCTAGTTTTCTATAATTATGTAAGCAGGTAATAAAAATGAACTTAATTTAACTCAGTTAACAGTTTTAATTCTGCTATCATTATACCGTTGAAGGTGGTAGTTCTCAAAAAGGATGTGGTTCTCAATTCGACTGATATTTTTTGTGTTTTATCAGAACTTTGTACTGGGTGAACCGACTTTGATGAATCTTATTTTACTTGAAAGATATTAACCCCATTTAAATTTTGTCCAGTTCTGACCGCACAAGGCAATTAAGTATTTTGTTATTAAAAAGTTATTATTTTAATTGTCTCTACGCAAATAAATTTATTTTAGAAACATTTCTATTCATATCTTGATGATGTTATAGAATGAGATATCTTTATGATCATAGACAAACCCAGATAGGATAAGATACAAAATTCTATTATCTATGGTCCTTGACACGTGTGCAAAATTTCAAGTAAATGAGCGTTTTCAAGCTGGTGAAAATGACGTTGAAAAATTCCGTTACATCTATAGATAGTAGATGTGTGCCACGCGGTTTCACCTGCGGACGAAGGCTTGACAAAACTATTTTACAAAAATAAAATGTTTAAGTAAACGATAAAGTAATGATGTATCTACGATCCAGGGTCTTCAACTTTTTTAATTTGAAATTTCATCAAAATCGGTGATTATTCGTGACAACTGACAGCATAACAGACAGACAAAATGTGGCGTCTATAAAATGTATATAAATAAGCTAACTAATCATTTTAAAAATATATTAATTATAAAATGATTATAATTAATTTTCTTTGGGCTTAATTTAAACCTCCTAAAAATAACAATCTAAAAACAAAGTCATATTACGGTGCGTTTACATTAAACGAGCGAATGCTCATTCTAACCCCACTGTGTCAAATTCTTATAGTGTAAACAGACGTAGAGCATTCTTTCGTTGTTCTTAGTGCGTTCGAAAAGATGCTATGCAATGTTCTAATACTGAACAACACTGAATACGACTTTTCGTTTAGGTACACTAAAAGATCGCGAACGAATGCTCTTACTCTAGCTCTAGTTCCATGTTCGTTTGATGTAAATGCACCGTAATATTATGATGTACATAATATTATAGAAGTAGGTACTTATTTGATGTGTTTGTTGCTCTTTCTGACAAAAATCACTGAACCGATTTTGCACAAATTTGGTTTTCAGTTGGATAATAAATCGTAAATTATAGCTTGCTAAAGAACATTGTTTAACCTTTCACGCAAAAACTACTCGACCGATTTTGTTGAAATTTTATTTACTGATAAATTGGTGTAATATACTCTGCTCCAAGGAACAAAAATATGTGAAAGTTTATTTGTTGCCCTTTCACGCAAAAACGACTGCACTAATTAGGTTGAAATTTTGAAAATTTATAGATTGGGGTCTCTATTTTAAATAAGTATAATGACCACTTTTATAGAATATGTGAAGAATGAAATTTAATTTTCAATTAATCTGCACACTAATAAAATAAAATATATACGAGTACTAGATATGTCATGCAGCAATAATGAAGCTTTTCAAATCCGTAGTAAAAGAAAACCCGCATAGTTCCCATTCCTGTGAGATTTCCAAAATAAAACCTATACCATGTCCTTTCTCAGGTCTTAAGCTATCTCTGTACCAAATTTCGTCCAAATCGGTTCAGTCGTTTTTGCGTGAAAGCGTAACAAACAAACTTTCATTCACATAAAATTTATTATCACTAGATTTCCGCCCGTGGCTTCGCTCGCATTTTCAAAGAAAAACCCGCATAATTCCCGATCCTGTGAAATTTCCGGGATTAAAAGTAGCCTGTGTCTTATTCTAGGTCTTCAGCTACCAACATACCAAATTAAATTGTAATCAGTTCAGTAGTATGTGCGTGAAAGAGTAACAAACATCCATCCATCCTCACAAACTTTTAATGCATTTATAATATTAGTAGGATAGTGTAAAGTGCCACGCCAGACGCGTCGGCGACCGCACCTACACGATTTCAAATTCACATCACATGTAAACTAGTTCGAGAATTCGAGACGATTACACACCGATATTTATAAATAACTAGATTTCCGCCCGCGGTTTAGCCCGCGTTTTCAAAGGAAAACCCGCATAGTTCCCGTTCCCGTGGGATTTCCGGGATAAAATCTATCCTATGTTTTAATCCAAGTTACCCTCTATATGTGTGCTAAATTTCATTGTAATTGGTTCAGTAGAATTTGCGTGAAAGTGTAACAAACACACACACATCCTCACAAACATTCGCATTTATAATATTAGTAGGATACACACTTTTGATTCTTATAGAAAAGATAAATTTATTTTATTGCTAAATCTTTTTTGAATACTAGAATTATAAAGTCGATAGCTATCAAATCTGAAAATAGGGGTGTGTCTCTTATTATAAATGTTATTTTTTGTGTTACCTATTCATTTTTGGAACATTTTCGATTTAAAATATAATTTAAATATTGTAAAAAAGCTTAAAAATAACAAATAATATGATAGTAGACAAGATTAAAAATATCATAAATTTAATGATTGACCTGCTGTAATATGTATGCCAGTTTTCTTATGTACCTATACTCAAACCACAAATTATTTTATTTTTTTTTACTTTTTTATACCAGTCTGGAAATAATTTATTTGACTAGGAAGATAATTGAATCAAAGAAACACAGACACATTATATTGTACAAAGTAAATATATTGTATAACATACCTATGAGTTAAATAGCCCATTTATCGACGAAGGCTATAATAATATACTAGCTGTGCCGCGCGGTTTCACCCGCATTGCTCAGCTCCTGTTGGTCTTAGCGTGATGATATATACTTATCATATATTCATATAGCCTTCCTCGATAAATGGGCTATCTAACACCGAAATAATTTTTCAAATCGGACCAGCAGTTCCTGAGATTAGCGTGTTCAAACAAACAAACTCTTCAGCTTTATAATATTAGTATAGATATCATCAACAAAACATAGGAGCTTACCAATGTAGGTAAAACCGCGCGGAACAGCTAATCAGTAATATACGTACATGACTACTTTTTACCTCTCTCTACTTTTAAAAGGCCACTAAAATTCAACATTTCTATTCATATTTTACAAGGAAAAAATTATTGCTCTCGGGGATCACTGAAAATCGGTGCTGTGACGTTTTTTTTTACGTCACAGATGTTCACCGAGTGATTTCCCCTTTTAATGGCATTATGCTTCACAGTCTACACACTTCAATATGTATTTTTAAGTATTGTAGTAAGTAAGTATTGTAGTAGTATTGTAGCATGTAAGTATTGTATAAATTGTTTTTAATTACATTTGTACTTGTGAGGCTGTGTGCCATTGAATAAACGTTTTTCTTCTTCTTCTTCTTCTTCTACTCAAAAAATCTCTCCATTTACTATTTCAAATCCTCATACCCTCCTATCGAATCTGCCTGTTCACATAAAATATTTATTACTAGCTTTCCGCCTGCGGCTTCCCCTGCGTTTTCAAAGAAAAACCCGCATAGTTCCCGTTCCCGTGGGATTTCCGGGATAAAACCTATCCTATGTGTTAATCCAAGTTACCCTCTATATGTGTGCTTAATTTCATTATAATCGGTTCAGTAGTATTTGCGTGAAAGAGTAACAAACACATTTATAATATGAGTAGGATTCCTTCTTGGCGTTTATAAAAAACTAGCTGCTCCGCGCGGTTTCACCCCCGTGGCTCCACTCCTGTTGGTCTTAGCGTGATCATATATAGCCTATAGCCTTCCTCGATAAATGGGCTATCTAGCACCGAAAGAATTTTTCAAATCGGACCAGTAGTTCCCGAGATTAGCGCGTTCAAACAAACAAACAAACAAACAAACAATCAAACAAACAAACAAACTCTTCAGCTTTATAATATTAGTATAGATAATCACCATACGTCACACGTTCAGATGACGTGTCTACACGTGTATTTCGTCGACGTTTTTTTATCGTCTGCGCAGGAGTGCAAAACATGTACTATTTACTTATGATTTTTTTTAGTTGATAACGCTGTCTGTATTATTACTTTGTGAATGCCGGATTTGGTTCAAAATGTAGTCCTGTAAAGGAAATTTATGTTGGAATTATCATTATATTATTATAACTAGCTTTTCGCCCGCAGCTTCGTCCGCGTGGTCAAAAGAAAACCCGCATATTTACCGTTCTTATGGGATTTTCGGGATAAAATCGTTTCTATATTTTAGTTAAAAATATCCTCTATGTTTATACCAAATTTCATGAAAATCGGTTCAGCAGTTTTTGCGTGAAGGAGTAACAAACATACACATACACATCCATCCTCACAAACTTTCGCATTTATAATATTAGTAGGAAGTAGGATAGGATACTATATATTATTATTTATTAGGGTAGACTGGGTACGATTGAAACAAAGGACGGTTGAAACAACACGAATATCTCGCAAACCGTTGGTGGGGGGGTTAGGGGTCCAAGGGGAAAATGAAGCGCACAACTGTTCTAAACACGAACCACAATGT
Source organism: Colias nastes (assembly GCA_907164665.1). Classification (NCBI taxonomy): domain Eukaryota; kingdom Metazoa; phylum Arthropoda; class Insecta; order Lepidoptera; family Pieridae; genus Colias; species Colias nastes. Next base: position 8,804 of record CAJQZM010030309.1, on the reverse strand, counting down.
TGCGTCGATCTCCGCGCGCTTCAGCTGATTTTATAAGACCCTATTGTGTTTTTATGACCAAAAGTAAGTATTTATGCTTGGAGATTTTTTCAATTATTGGCGTTTCTATTTAAGTGACAGTATTAAGTGTGCGTTTTTGTTTGAAGTGAATCTTGTGGAATATGATATTGTGATTAGTTTTTGTGTATCATTGTTGTTACAATTACTATAACTGTATTTTACCTAAAGTAGGAGTTGGGGACGGTTGAAACATTTTTTTTGGGTACGGTTGAAACATTGTTTTAATGATTTTTTTGTTTTTTTTAGATGCCGATAGGACGTGTTAGAGAGATTTCGGGAAGACAAATAGACTTATCGAAGTTCAAAGACGGATGAGGAGGAGAAAACTGGAGAATCATTGCGAAAAGCGGCAGAGAAGCACGATTATTCGCTTCTAAGGTAAATTCGAATGCGAAATAACTCTGGCGAGCCAGAAAATCAAAAAATGGGATATAATAGAGGATATAATAATAAAAGGTATAATAATAGAGGGCGAAAAATCAGGAAGTCTACTATTTACACTGATACACCAGATAAGGAAGAGATAAGAAAAGAGCAAGAATTAATATTGAAACGAACAAGAGCTAAGCAAGTGAAGAAGTGATTGGATAGAGGAAAATGGAAGAAATTTGATGAAGGAAAATGTAAAAGAAACACCATAAAAGCAAAAAAGAAAAATGTACAAGAGGAGATATCATCAGAAGATGAGGAGTAGGTACTTCTGTCTTGTTTGTATGTCACCATATTTAGATAGCAGACCTTATTGTAAAAGAGTTACTTAATTATTGTTAGATTTAATATAAACAATCAATAAAACATATTTTATTACTATATTTTGTATTATTCGCATATTTTTCAACTGACCCCAATCACTGTTTCAACCGCCCCTGGTATGGGGACGGTTGAAACAAATCGGATTTATTTTTTTAATTTGATCTACTATTTAAGATTATACACCTGGAACTAAAACCACAGTGCCTATTAGTAGACAGATACATGCTCTTTTATCTAACATATATTTTTCATCGCTCGGGTTATAAAAAGCAAAGTTATGGTCGTTATAAGTGAAATTGTTTCAACCGTACCCAGTCTACCCTACTTTCAATTTATAGTCATTTGATAGACTGATTAACTAGATAAAATAATTTTATTATTTGTGTCGGACCGCCAGACTCAGACATTTTTTTTATATTCCGTGGCTTACTTATTAGCATAATACACACACAATAAGAATTTGATATGTTACATACTTACATATAAATAGACAACTATACATACAATTCTTTAGTCTCAATGATAAAATCTTCTTCATATTTCTTAAGGTGCATTTACATCAAACGAACATAGAGCTAGAGCTAAAGCATTCTTTCGTGATCTTTTAGTGTAAACGAGAATTCGTATTCAGTGTTGTTCAGTATTAGAAAATTGCATAGCATCTTTTCGAACGCACTAAGAACAACGAAATAATGCTCTACGCCTGTTTACACTAAAAGAATTTGATATAGTGGGGTTAGAATGAGCATTCGCCCGTTTGGTGTAAATGCACCGTAGTAGAATTTAACTATTAAAATATGGTACAGTGCCACAAACTTAACTGACCCGGTGACGGTGTCACTGATGTCGATTTTAGTGCCGCCAAATAGTATTTCCCCGGATGCAAGGGTACAAATAATGTCATTGCCAATGGTGTAAATTAACATTAATAAACTTTTTATTTATACAAAATATTCCGTATGAAAAGTCTGTGAAAATGTGACATTTCAAATTAGCGGAACGTAGTTTCAGTTTTTGCCACCCGGTCAGTTAAGTTTGTGGCACTACCTATTGATTTTTGTCATACCTATATATATGTCTGTTAGCTTTGGAAGAAAATACTTACTCAGCCAAGGTATTCCAAAATGGCCATCCATCAAGAGACTGACCTCTTATAAAGCTGCTTAATAAATAGATCATTAACTGATAATTTAATGTAACAAAATAATAATTATCAGATTTTAAATTCACTGATAGCATATTTTTCATCAAGGTTTGCATATATTTTGATTTATTTATTATAGGATTTCATTTAGGAGAACTATATATTTTAGGATTTTGCAATAATAACATTCATTTATCAGATGTTGATTTGACAATTTTTAGAAAACCTTTCTCTTTTATTTATTTATTTATTATTCAAAATATCACAACTGAATTTTTTGTCTAAAATACAAACATACAATCAGCTAAACAGAAAACAATTTACTAATATTATAAATGCGAGAGTTTGTGAGGATGTGTGTGTGTTTGTTACTCTTTCACGCAAATACTACTGAACCGATTACAATGAAATTTTGCACACATATAGATGGTAACTTGGATTAACACATAGGAAAGGTTTTATCCCGGAAATCCCACGGGAACGGGAACTATGCGGGTTTTCCTTTGAAAACGCGGGCGAAGCCGCGGGCGGAAATCGACTAATCTCGAGAACTACTGGTCCGATTTGAAAAATTCTTTCGGTGTTAGATAGCCCATTTATCGAGGAAGGCTATAAGCTATATATCATCTCGCTAAGACCAACAGGAGCGGAGCACTGCGGGTAAAACCGCGGAGCGCAGCTAGTTACTAATAATCCTTCAAATATTACTAATACATTTCCTATTCTATATAAGTACTGACTATAATCCAGTAAAAGCAATCTTGGCTTGTTATCACAAAATTGTGAGACGCAACGGCGCCCTCAATGATATACTATCTGATAAAAGATAAGGTGACCGCCTGGTGCCCCTGTATGCTTCGGGGTAAATGTAAATCCCAACAAAACATTTTATGTAAAACTAGCTTTCCACCCGCGGCTTCGCCCGCTTTGAATCACTCTATCTATAAAAAAAAACCGCAAAATCCGTTGCGTAGTTTTAAAGATTTAAGCATACATAGAGACATAGGGATATAGGGACAGAGAAGTCGAATATATTATTATACTATGTAGTGATGATGTTGCCCAGACTCTCGTGCACTCTAAAAAAGTTCTTCCAATGTAGAGCCAAACGTCTAACTCTACTCGTACTAACTCTACAAGCCCTAACACTCTCTAAAATCGTATATATACCTTAGTAAAAATACGTGACTTCGCACTTCCTTACTGCAAGAACTATTTAATGAAATTATCGTAGTCAATCTGAAGTTGTCAAAAAGTATCTACTATAAGTAGTAAGTCGAAGAAAAAATGTTCAATTTATGATGATTTTAGATTAATTATCATTAGTTTTATAATAAACCTATCTGAGTTCATTTTCCTTATTTATTTAAAAGAGACAACGTAAACAGATCCTAGGTTTTGAAAGTATGGGCTGATTTATGATGACTATGACGTCATTAACATTGTTGCTAAGTCATGTTAGAGTGTAAAATTTTGAAGTCAGGGGCCGTATTATGACCTCTTATTTCCAGGCAGTTTACGCCTTGAATTGACCTGACTGGAAAATTCATAGATAATACCATAATTACCCAGGGCTGGTTATTGCGATCATTATATGAATTTGCCAGTCAGTTCAATTCATGGCGTAAACTGACTGGGAATAATAGGTCATAATACGGCCCCTGTGTCCCCTTCTAGGGTATTTTCTTTCCGGACAAGTATAAGTAAGTCCAGCCACAGATAATATACTACCTAGTATAGTATTATAATATTTGTGATAATACTATATACTAGATTCAGTTTCCTGTATAATGCTATAAAAATATTAATCGAATGAACGAAAAATCAAACGGTTTTCTAGAGACGATTTTAGAGATTTAAACAGTAGTTTAGAGATTCCTATAAATGTATATTTTTTTATCTAAAATGTTTCTTTTGTTACAGATTTGAGTATAAAGTACCTGTCATTGTAAAGGTAAGTTGTAATCCTAATTAATTAGGATATATATATTTTCTTTATTAATAAGTTGATTTTTAAAAATGTAACACGATTAATATCTATGTATAATAATCTAAACATGTTCCAAGTTGTACATTATCGTAAAAGATGTTACTGTCTCTATATAAATATGATAATGTAAATATAGAGACATAAAAACTCTATAGATTATAATTATCTATATTAAAAAAAATATAGAATAATATTATATAGATAAAGTTTAAAAATAGGTACATTATCTATATATTATACTAGATGTGCTCCGCGGTTTCACCCGCATTGCTCCGCTCCTGTTGGTCTTAGCGTGATGTTATATAGCCTATAGCCTTCCTCGATAAATGTGCTATCTAACACCGAAATAATTTTTCAAATTGGATCACTAGTTCCTGAGATAAGCGCGTTCAAAAAAACAAACTCTTCAGCTTTATAATATTAGTATAGATTCATCTAGGTATATATTAACAACATTATATTTCATATTATTTATACCCAATACCGCGGGGCACAGCTAACTATGTCACGATTCGATAGTCCTCTGTCTACACACTTTAATATTATAGGCTATGGTCTAAACTGTGTCGCCGCGTCATAAGTTGACTGACCGAGTGACGTAACAGTCTAGTACAATAATTCTAATGTGTGTTCGTGTTTTGTAACGTGGAAACTAAAGTTATAGTTCATTCATTTTTTTTATGTGGGTTAATATGAGAATATTTGAAGTTTTTTTAATTAGTTATTGCTAATTAGTAGTTAGGAAAATATTTTTAATTTAAATAACGATTAAAATATTTGGAATAAAATTTGACCCTATCAATTAATTATGTTTACTTTGAGAACATATTATTTTAAAAGCATAAGTCTTAGTATACCTTAAAGTATTGTATCAATGAACTATAATCATTTATATAATACTTATACTTTTTTAAAACTGTATTAGATAAAGGAAACTAGACATTATTTACTTGATCAAAAATATTTTTTAAAGCATTTCTCATTTGCTCTGTCTCTACATAAAAAATAACCAAGCAAATTAAAACGCACAACCAATTTCAATTAAAACCCAACAAACCGTTCCAAACATCAATCGATACGAACAAAAGGCTGGCAACACTTAATAAAACTCCCTTGTCCCTACAATAAAAAACAAAACGTTCCCTCCAAAAGTGTCTGTCAAAAATAAATCAAAATTAGAATGCGACGCCGCGCGCGCCCATTGGCCGTTTCTTTTTTCTCCAAGTGGGGGAGCCATAGACTATATACTTCTAGGATAGATAATATAAACAGGTTATGAAAGGGCCCGTTTTTATGGTGATAGACCAATCGACAATGTTTATTTTTTGTAGCGAAGGTAGGGCTAGAGCAACTCGTTTTAGGTTGTTATGGTGTGATGCACTTTTGGTATATGGTATTATTATTATTTATGAAAGTGTTTAGGTATAATTTTACTTAACTATGAAATTATAGAATTTAATAATGAATTATAAATTAACTTATTGAAAAAGTAGGTTTAAGCACAGAATAAAAAGTAGTATAGCTAGCTAGTTTAAGTAAATAGGTGACTTAAGTATCCTCCTTGTGAAAAAAAATATTTAAATGTTTTCCTTTACGAACTGTATTGAGGACTTTTCAAGGATTATCCAAAATATATTCTAATGGAAACTCTACATTATTTGATAATATCTTTGCACGTGGAACATTGTAGAAAGGATTACAAAGAAAAAAAAAAGAATTTTTCACATCGGACCATAGTAGATAGTTTCTGCGATTAGCGCGTTCAAACAAACAAACAAACCTTTCAGCTTTATAATATTAAGTATACTTAGATATAATTTTGATGTCGTATAATATAATGGTTTGTATCTGTTAGATGACTGAACTGAATTTGATGAAACTAGTATTTTGTTACTACAAATCTTACAAACTTTAAAAACAGTTTCATTTACAAAGATCCTACTAATATTATAATCACAGTATTACAATATTATTTCCTATATGGTAGGTACTGTGATTATAATTATGCGAAAGTTTGTGAGGATGTGTGTGTGTGTGCTTGTTACTCTTTCCCGCAAATACTACTGAACCGATTTCAATGAAATTTAGCACACATGTAGAGGGTAACTTTTAATCCCGGAAATCCCACGGGAACGGGAACTATGCGGGTTTTTCTTTGAAGACGCGGGCGAAGCCGCGGGCGGAAAGTTAGTATAATATACAGAACCCTTGATCATTTTTGAAATAACTAATTAATTAAAAAAGAATGAACAATAACTTAGTACTTAGGTAGGTAATTAATAAGATTCTCAGCATTTGCTGTAAAAAATCAAAAAGCAAGCAAAAGCAAAAGCATTGATTATTGAAAAGTCACGTTTTCAACAAATAGTATATTTAAGAAAATATCGAATATTGATGTATTTAGAACACCTAGATACATTATCAGTGATTACTGATATGCTGATAACAGCAAGGTCGTTATAATTTGCATATGACACTTCTATCGGTATCTATATGATTGTTTATCTAATTATTTTACACTAGCCACTCGCCCCGGCTTCGCCCGTAAAAGCTAAATAAACTTTAGCCTATGTTACTTACAAATTTTAGCTTTCTATTTGTGAAAACATCATTGAAATCTGTCCAGTCATTTTGGTGCCTAGAAATAAAAAAAAAAAGTTCTTGCTTTTCTCACAAACCTTCACATTTATTATATTAGTAAGATCAGAAGTTTTATTTTTTTGTTTGTACCAAATAACTTTAAAAGTACTGAACCGATTTTGAAAATTATTTCACCAGCTTCAAGCTATGTTATTCCTGCATGAATTTAGCTTTAATTTTTTATTAATTTCTCTTGTCAATGTGGACAAAGCCGGGGTGAAGAACTAGTCTAAACTAAACATAGCATTTTAAACTGTGTAAGTTAGACTATACCATCCCGCGGCTTCGCTCGCGTGGTACTTGGATAAAAAGTAGCCTATGTGCTAATCTACTTAGACTATAATCTATCTCTGTACCAAATTTCATACAAATCCGATAAGCCGTTTTTGCGTGACAATAACAAACATAATAAACTTTAGTATTTAAAATAGTATAGTAGTAAATAGCAAATTTCTAATTGTAAAGAATTTTTGGCAAACGTACAAAATGCTGCACCAAATGTGATTTTATTTGCACAGAGAATTGCCTCGGAATTCCTTTTCATGGTTAATGGATGTTTAATGATATGATATAGCGTAAGAGCTAGTGAAGGATTTTGATATCTTAAAAATACATAAAGAATATATTATTTTTTATTATAATGATAATATTTATCTTAAAGATGGTCGTGGATCGTGGTTTCGTCTGTGTGAGATAATATACTATTTTAAGGGCAGATTAAATTATTTTTTTTAATAAAATTTCTCCAATTTATCCAATATTGCTCCTGTTGTGTGTGCCTAATTTTAATCCTTTTCCAACGGTTAACTATCAAAGTCTTATCAAAATCGTTTCAACAGTTTCGTATATTAAATGAATATTCATTTTATACCTACACAGAAACCAAAAACAAAAGCTTTTAATAAAACGGGGTATGACTTTGAATTTTATCCAATGTTCCCAATTTCCCTGTCTGTCTGTTTGACTGAATATATAAAATCGTTATATTTGCATTTTCCTTCATGTATCTATTTTAGTTATTACTTATTATTGTTCGGTTAATTATTATTATAAGTAGGTACGGTTAATATATCCATACTAATATTTTAAATGCGAAAGTAACTGTCTGTCTGTCTGTTAATCTTTGGTATAGAGATATTTTGATACCCGAGAAAGGACATAGGCTACTTTTTACCCCGGGACATAGGATAGGTTTTATCCCGGAAATCCCACGGGATCGGGAACTATGCGGGTTTTTCAATGACTGCGCGGGTGAAGCCGCGGGTGGAAAGCTAGTTTTAATTAATTTTGTTAAAAATATGTCATTTGAATGCCATAAAACCAAAAATATCAAATTTAAAAATAAGTTATTTTTCATCACGTATAGAGACATAGATTAGTGTGACAGTCTAAGAGCTAGACAAAGATTTATTATCGCACTTGTATAGTTTAAGAGATGATGACACAAATCGATATAGTGAATATATTAATATATTTTTTTTAATGTTTCTTTTTTGCTATAATAATATATGACATTATAATATGGTATTCATGTAGATATATCGTATCATAGTGAATATATTCAATTATTACTTCTTAATGTCTGATCAGATGGAGTATTTGGAATTGTGAAGCTATAATTAATTTTTTTATAGAAATGTGGTTATTACTTACATTGGTGTTCATAATAACTATTATAGACTTGAAACTAGGAAGTGAAAAGGTTTGGTGCTCATTAACATGAAATTACTGAACCAATTTCAATGAAATTTGACTTGAAAGAAGATAACAGAAAAAATTTAAAAGTAGTTAAGTTAAGTAGGTAAGTAACAAAATATTATGTGTATTTTAATAGATTGAATAGGTTACAAAATAGTGTAGGTAGATGAAATAAAAACACTCTAGATTCATTACAATATTTATTAAGATTATTCAACATGTCAAGCCAGGGAGAAAGCTAGTATTGTAATCAAAGACTAGCTGAATCACGTGACTTCGTCTGTTCTATATTTTCACATTTTTCATTGCTGCTCCGCTCCTATTGGTCGTGATGTTATGTGGCTTCGATAAATGGACTATCCAGAAAATATTGTCAATTCATAGTAGTTCCTGAGATTAGCTCGTTCAAACAAACAAATTCTTCAGCTTTATTTGAAACTATATTTATATGACAGAAAAGAGGCATACGCTCTATACAGGGTGTAATCGTTAAGTGTGCACAGGCGATTATTCCGTAAC
>CAJQZM010030307.1:17703-42074 GCA_907164665.1 Colias nastes | reverse complement strand
GGCAGCGCGAATTTGTTTGTTCAGTTTCCTTAGCAAAATAAATTAAATATTTCGCTCTATAATTATTATTTAAAGATTTATTTTTATTAAGATTTAGTAAAAACAGGATAAGTACGTGTGTATGCAAATGTTTTTTTCCATAATCCTATTATATACTTTAATTTTTTGAAGCAATTAAGTTGACTTATAAGTTACCTATTAATTGAAATTAAATAATAAAAGCATTGAATTGAATAAAATTAAGTCGTACGATTACGAAATAAAAACCATGAAAGGAAATTCCTTAAAATCAACATCACGGTAATAGAAACAGCTTTGTAAAAAAGAATCACCATCGTGTCGCTATCGTCCCGCGGGGTGCGATGATCTAATAGATAAGGGTAGAGTGTAGGGTGGTGCGGTGAGAGGCGTCGGGTGGCGGGCGGCGGGCGGGGGGGAGCGAGTGCGCCATTCGCGAAAATATTAGTATTTGCGTGACGCTCGTCCGGGGCGCTCGTGAGTTGTGGTTATAGTTGCGCGTCCGTCCCTTGCCTCGCGGTGAGTCGAAATTTTGAACCTTTTTTTTCAGTTATATGAACGGAATGACATTATTTATGAGATAAAGTTAGGCTGAAACGCGAAGTATCGGTTTTTAGTTATAATAAGAAACGGATTTACGACATGTTTTTAAAATTATTTCAGCTGGTGTATGTACAAAAAATAATATTTATGTACCTACTTTGATTATGTATGTAGAAATAATAAAATATTTCTCTTAACTTCCTGTACGATTACCTAATATCTCGGTTGATGGCAAAAAACACAACAAACATATAAAAAGTAAAAACTTTTTCTCAATACATTTTCAATTCATAGGTAAATGTACATACCTAGGTAGGTAGTAAGACTATAACTGTAAGTACCTAACTGTTATTTTCTTTTTTAGTATATAATTTGTTGTATTTTAATTTATTAGTAATTACAAGCTGGTATGTAGTTTTAGAACCTATAATAAATATTAAATACCTAAGTGTAGTGATAAAATGTCGCCATCTTTATTTTTAAAATAAGATAACGCTATCGAACAATAATTTAAATTCCATGAATGAACAATAATTAGGTATAACGCCGTTCATTAAAGAAACGAATCTTCAATGGCGGCGCTTATCATTCCCTCTCGCTTACACACGGCCGTACGGCATGTAAAAAAAAAAGGGAATAGTAAAATCACTAAAATTTATTTGATTTTCCCTATAATAGTTTTTATCATAAATTTACAATGACAATTATGTATTTGCGAAAGTAAATAATGTTTTATTGGAATTTGACAAAATATGTTCTTTGGGAAAAGTTGTTCAGTTTTATGGGCTCATTACAAGTATTATGGGGATTTTGTTACATTCTGTGTACGTAAATATGATAATTCATATATAAATACACAAAACAATTTGAAATAATTAATAAAATAATTATCCATTTACGTTATTTTTATTTTCTTTTTTGCTGACCTTAACATATTATGTCAGTGTCAGCTTTGGCCGCCATTGAAGATTCGTTTCTTTAATGAACGGCGTTATACCTAATGAAACAATCTTCACTGTATATTATATTATTATGTAGGTATTTCTTAGAGAGGTATTTAGTTTGGTGAGTATAATAATTATTTTTAAATTTTAATGTTAAAATATTATATTAGGTATATGGTCTATGGAATAGGTACGTAGGGGTTTGGGCCTTTTGTATGGGCTAGTGGCGTCGCGTCGTGATAAACTTCCGCGGCCAGTGATGAATATGATACTTGGATATTTTAAAAGAGCACTAGGTACCTATATTGCGTTCATATACATCGTTTTGATTAGAATTCTTAAGTAAATAACTAAAGGAGAAACCTAAAAAAGTCAGAAAAATCTTATAGGTAATAGGAAATCATCTAGATTCTAGATAAATGAATACCTAATACAAAATCTCTGTTCCTACGTTTCGAGATTTGTGTCCATTATAACTTTTGCTTACTTTAAATCTACCTGATGCTCTTTTAAAATATTCAAGTTTCAACACTGGCCGCGAAAGTTCATCACGACGCCAACTTTACCCAAACCCCTTTAAAATCATATAACCTAGGTACCTAACAAAGTATGTTGTGTAATGTTGTAGCTTATCCTGTAAAATATCTGATACGTAAAAGTACCTAAGCAGGTATCGAGTATATTTTTAAAAATTGATGTGTTGAAAATAATATGTGAAAGTGAAAAAATAGGTATTAACTCAAGTTGACCTGAGACTCGGATTAAAAACCTTTTGTTTTATGATTTGAGTATGGCCACAGATGACAGATTATTAGGTACATACTACATACCTAGGTAGTTTATTCCCAAATGTTTAAAAATAGCATCTTCTACACTACGTCCCTACTATCATAAAAGCTAGAAGGTACCTATACAATCAAACAAACAAGGGATTCGAAATTCATTATCTGTGGGCATGTTAGTAACCAGTGGTAACCCCGCCAAGGCCTGAGCCCTGAGTACCTATCTAATATTATTGCCTGAAATTGTACTGAAACAATGTTGCGCGCACTTCATTATTTGATAGGTACGACACTGTTTTAATTTTCTATTGCACGCCTCATAAGCGAAGCGTTGAGGTGGGTACTACTGTCACTTCGCGCAAAACATCTGATTTTTCAAACTTAAAATGTCTTTATGTATCATACATTGCACTTGTAAGATAATACATACACACACATATTAAGAAAAAACACTATTTTTAACATTCATGATATTTTTGATGTCATTTTTGTTATTTAAACTAGTTAAAAAACAGTTTAAAAAAGTTCTGTCTTGGACGTCCGTGTGTCTGTATGTGCGGAGGATTTTCTTGTTAACACGATAGCGACCGAAATACTTTACTAATCGAGTCTTTTTTTTTCTCTTACGCTTGAGTATGCTCAGGAATAGAACCCTTTCATTTTTCAGGGTCTGATTCGATGTGGTTTAATTGTTATTAAATAAACAAAAAAAAATATCGACTGTTCTCCATAATTTTAGTATATCTATATATATTCTTTATTTACACCATATACATAAAAAAAATACATAAAATACAATAGGGGTGAACCAAGTCAACTGTGAGATGCTTTGGATTGCGTCCAGCAGGTGACACTACTTGTAGCGAAGCGCGAATTCAAATATTTTTCCGGGTTAAGGCTGAACCATAGTAAATCGACTTTTTATTTTTTTATATTTTTTTTTTTTATAGTCTGTGCCCGTCCGCTTTTTACATGAAAAAAAGCCAAGATCTAAAAATCGGGGGTACTATAGTTTGAGCTAATAAATAATATTAATTAAAAATAGAGTTTATTATAAAAATATTATAAAAATTGGTCAGTAACGATGGATATACTTTATTTAAGTGTATATTTTGACATAAATTGATATTTGAGTGAAAAAAAATTTTTGGGAAAAAAATAAATTTTACAACCTCAAAATACCGTTCTGATTACGGTATAGAGACTCGAAGAGCTGGCGCACACGTGCTACGCACATGACGTGTTGAACGGTACTTGGCGCCAGGCTCTATCGAGCCTGTTAATTTTCAATTTAAATTACCATCTAATTTAACAGTAGTGACACCTTGAAAGATCTTGAGACAGTACAAGAGCATTGGCACATGAGAACAAGTGTATCTACATACTTATATTATATACACCTTTATAAATAATCAATTTTATTGTAAAGGATGAGATTATGAGGCGTGCACTTTTGGATTTTCCAAACTTTTTTTTATATTTGATTATTCAATCGCATAATATTAATTTGAATATACTATTAGTTTTATATTACAAATATTATGGTGTTAAAAATCATAAAAGCGTAAATATTTGTACACGACACGATACCACAGAATATCATTATAAAATAAATTTTATTGTTTGAATTCGCGGTATCGGTTTCGGTTGACGATTTCAATAGGTAGGTATTATGTTTTATTTTTTTCGTACAGCAGAGGCTTAGTAAATAAGTCAACTACGGGTAATGTTTACATACTCATTTCCGGGATTATTTGCTTTGTGTAGGAATTTTAAGAATTAATAGTAACTAGGTAGGTAGGTATGTGTATTGTAAATATTATATTATATTGTGATTTGTGACGCGGTACGATAGAAAGTAGACGAATTACTGGTTGGTCTCTGCTCTGTACTCGCTCGCATACACCGGGGAGGTCAACTTTCTGTGGTCGATTTGTAGGTACCTACGACTTATTTTTTTTATGAATGTGAAACGAAGCGAGGTCGGGTCGCTAGCATGATATATGAGGGCTCATAATTTGATTTAGGTGCGCGTTAACCTGGTGTTATTCGTTTTCGTTGTAGAAAATAAATGTACATTTAAACAGGCTGATGGTAGGTAGTAGGTACGTCTAAGCTTAGGCAGCTACCTAGTAGGTACCTACGTGGCGTTCCGCTTTAGGCGCCACGAGGCGAAAATATTATTGTGTTTACATGCTTTTAAATTGGTTATTTTTGCACGACTCATTTTTTTCCCGTAGAACAGCTCTACGATCGAAAATTGTCAGAAAATTTTGTTAAAATAGTTAATCCAAGTAATCTCCTTAATTTGCATATAAGTATAACCCTTCTCAACGTCATTTGAAACCAAATAGCGACATTGTTTTATATGATTTTTATAAGTGCAATTATGAAGTAATAAATTTCGAACTGGAACAAGTTGACTGGACTTCCCAATGGATAAACGCCTCCAACGTTGACGAAATGGTCACAACTTTCTATGATACTGTATTAAATATTATTAAAAGTAATACTCCAGTACGCAAACTACGCAACGAAAAATATCCAACATGGTTTAGTCGCCCCTTAATAAAATCTCTTAAAGAAAAAGCTAAGTTTCATTCAAAATACCTAAAATATGGGAATCTCAGAGACAAGCTCCAGTTTGATTTACTTCGAAGGCGATGTAAGGACATGCTAGACCACTGCTACTCAGAATTTAAAAATCACGCGGCTGATCATTTACGTCATCGTCCTAAGCATTTTTGGAAATTCTTTAAGGATAAAATGAGCAACTGCACAAATTTACCACATGAAATGGTTTTTAATAATACGGTTGTTAAAGGTGGTCAAGAAATATGTAACGCTTTCTCAGATTTTTTCCAATCAGTATATTTTTATTCATCGAATTCAACGACTTTATCCAAAAATATGCATGATGCAGATACAGACAGTGGTGTCGCCCCTTTTAGCACGTTGGTAATATCTGAAAAAGAAGTGTTAAATCGCTTAAAACTCTTAGATGCCAATAAAGGCCCAGGACCCGATGCAATACCAATATTCTATAAAAATTGTGCCAAAGGCCTATATGTACCACTTACTCTAATCTTTAACGAATCATTAAAATTAATTAGCTTCTTCCCATCTACTTGGAAACTCGCACACTTAACTCCGATCCACAAAGCAGGCTCATTAAACGAGATTACCCAATACCGACCTATCTCGATTCTAAGTACACCTGGAAAAGTTCTAGAAGACATAGTAAATACTAAACTTTTGGCCCACATTAAATGTAAAATTGATCAAAACCAACACGGGTTTCTGCCCCGTAAATCAACAAACACAAATCTTGTAGGTTATGTATCTGATATACCTGAAGCACTTGATAAGAATCTCGAGGTGCATGCTGTGTACACCGATTTCAGAAAGGCGTTCGACTTAGTAAATCATGATCTTCTATTACATAAGCTCTCAAATATGGGGATACACGGATCCTTATTAAGATGGTGCGAGTCATATTTACGCAACCGCTCCCAGCTTGTCTCAATCCGAGGTTTTAAATCCACCCCCTATACTATTCCATCGGGATTACCGCAGGGCTCCCATCTCGGTCCTCTCTTCTTTTTAATCTTTATTAACGACCTCCCGCGTGTAATACAATCCAACTATAGAATGTACGCTGAAGATTTAAAAGTTTATAGAACGATTAAGGATAAAACAGATGTTAACATACTTCAATCAGATCTTAATAATATACAAAAATGGTGTACAAATAATCACATGTGCTTAAATATCAATAAATGCTATCACATTACATTTTCTAGTAAGAAAATTCGAACACCTGTTACTTACCTTATCAATAATTTACCACTCACGGAAGTGAGCTTTATCCGTGACCTAGGCGTTATCATGGATAGTTCTTTAAGTTTTAGAATCCATTACGATCATATTGTCAAAAAAGCTTCACAATTATCCGGCTTCGTCACGAGACAAATGAGATTCCTGAAACAACCTCAACTTACCATTTTAATTTATAGCACCCTCGTTCGTGGAATACTAGAGTATTGTTCAGCTGTCTGGAGCCCTAGTTACCAAGTCCATTCCGATAGAATTGAAAGAGTCCAGAAACGTTTTTTGTACCATCTTAGTTACTCAAACCATAAATGTAGGGTTTTAACTTCCTATGACCAGCGTCTATCGTACTTTAACTTGAGTGGTTTACATACACGCTGGAAAGTAGCGGATATATTATTTCTTTATAAGGTTCTACATGGGGAAGCAGATTGTCCTGATGTCTTGGAGCGCATTTGTCTCTCAATTCCGCGTATCACTACTCGTTTGCATAACAGATTATGTTTTCTGCCACCTTCAAGTAAAACTAATCTTGGTCAACATGCACCTCTGTTTCGAATGTGCACCTACGCAAATAGTATCCGATCAGAAATAGATATATTTAGTGGTTCTCTGGTCTCAATTAGGAATAAATTATTAAATTTCATCAAATAAATAGTTATCATAATTATTGTTACATAGATAAGGTATCCAATTAAAATTTGTAAATTTGCATGCTGTGTCTACATCCAGAAGGTTATAAATCAACTGCATGATAGTACATAATTAATAGTATAAATCACAAACATTTGTAACCAGTTTTGTAGACCAATAAAAAAGTACCATTTTATAGATAATAATTTAATGAAGATTAATATTGCTGCTGGTAATAATTGATTCAAGAAAATAAATCCGGAAAAATGTAGAAATAGAAAAAAAATCCCGTAAATCAACACTTTTTTTGTATGAAACATTTTACGATAAACTGTATCGAGAATGGTTATAGCATTTTACATAGGTTACGTCATGGAGTAAGGCGACGATTTTGGCATCTTTGAATCTTGCTAAAGAAGTTTAACTTCTGACACGTGTGCTCGGCACACACGCTCTTTTTTACAGGGTGGTTCTAAATTACGTTGACAAATTTCAAAATAATAAATTTCAAAAATGGGACATGCTGCGTTGCTTTTGTTTTTTAATTATTATTTTCACATGTTTTGGCGCCAACTTAACGTTATTTGTGAAGAGAATAAATTAAAAATTAGTCATTTTTTACTATGTCTGCTCAACGAGGTGCAATAATATCCTTATATGAGGCTGGTAAGCGGCAGCGCGCGATAGTGTGACTTCTCAGTATCAGTCGGCAGTTAGTTTCTTCTGCTATTAAACGCTACGATGAGCTTGGCCATCTTGGTGACCGTCTGGGAAGAGGCAGAAAAAGAACTGTAAAGACGCCTTGGCTTCGACATATCGTCAAAAAAAGATAGACCCGCAATTCACAAGCCAAGGTAAGAAAAATGGCTCGAGATTTAGGTGTAAGTCATTCAACGTTACAACGAGTTGCTAAAAATGAGCTCAAGTTAACAGCATACAAGCTGCGAAAAGATAAGCGGTTGGATGATAAAAATAAAAAAAATACGCCTTGAAAGATGTCGCTTACTGAAAGCGCGCTCCGCTGGTGAAGCGCGGAAAAATATTTTTTTCACCGATGAAAAAATTTTTCAGATTGAACAGTCTCATAACTGCCAAAACAATAGAGTTTACTCTTCTAGTCGCCTTGGAGCCACAGCAATTATCCCCCATCGGCAAAGACCGGATTCAGTCATGGTTTGGCGTGGCATTTGCTCAACAGGCAAAACTCCTCTCGTTTTCGTAAAAAAAGGTGTGAAAATGAATCAAGAAATATACCGACGCAATATTTTAGAGAGTGTAGTTCTTCCTTAGAGCCAGTAGCACTTCGGTGACCAACCGTGGACTTTTCAACAGGACTCTGCTGCATCTCACAGGGCCTCAAATGTGCAGTAGTGATGTATGGACCATTTGCCAGAGTTCATAAGTTCCAAGGAATGGCCTCCATTTTCATCAGACATTAATCGAATGGATTTCAGCGTATAGTCAATTCTAGAGGCGAGGGCCTGTGCAACATCACACAGAAGTGTAGACGCGCTGAAGGTAACACTTACTCGTGAGTGGGACAAAATATCTGAAGCGGAGGTACGGAAAATCGTCGAAAACTTCAGAAAACGTTTAAGCCTTTGTATTAAAGCTAAAGGTGGTTATTTTGAAAATAAATAGATTTTAACATTAAAATTTTATAGATAAATTAAAAATCCCACTATCTCTACACTAATAATAAATCCCCTATATTTAGTAAGTATACAAACGCCATTAACACGAAACTAGGATGTCCAAAATTTGTATGAAATAAATAAATTCTAAGCGCAATGTAATTTATTTGAGTCGGTTTACCTGTTACCATCACCTTTAAATGCTACCTAATTAACGTAACGTAATTTTACTAAAATTACGTTAATTGTTGCTAAAAATAAAATATGTAATCACAAAGCTCATTACGTCCTAGTAATTAACAAGGAATGTTAATAAGACAAATTGCCTTGAAATGTTATAATTATAATGCGCTATTGGTGTTCTATGGGTAAGTTGTTTGAAGTTTCCCCTGTTCCGTGCTTGTTCCGTGCTTTAAATTCGATTCTTGTAGCATGAATACGGATAACCTCATTACGCGTCGCAGATAATGAAGTCACCCCTGGCCGCGCGACTGACATAATATAATCTGTGCTCCTGTCACTTCTGACAGCTAACACCCCATTGTTAGTGACATATTCATGACGTCTATTAAATAAAATAAACACGAATATGTCAATTTAAATTAAAATATTGAATTGACATATTCGTGTTTATTTTATTTAATAGACGTCATGCGCGTGTTGATCCCATGGGATCGGCGCCGATTCGGGAATTCGGGATGAAGTACAAACACTCGAGAAGAACAAAAAAATTTATGTTCTTCTGAAAAGTTTAATTAAGCTTTTTCCTTATTTACACAAAGTACAAAATAACGAAAAGGCCAATTATAGAGTACTTAATATTATTTTTAAATCAGTGCTTTTGTCTTCTTTACTGCTACACTGTATAGTGTATAATCTGTGGTATTACTACCTAAGTAGGTAGTAATACCACATATAACTAAATAGTTACTACGAAAATACTACGCTCTGTGATTTGTGATTACCTATAGCACGCACCTAAAAAGATCTTCCCTTTTATTCAGAATGGGAAACACCGTCCGTGAGAATAAAAGCACTTAAAGAAAATTTCAAAATCGATGAAAGTTTTCACATACATTTAGCACCGATGCCGTGTTTCTCTTATGTAGCACAAAACTTTTCAGCTCATAGTTAGAAAATTAATAGAATTTGTAAAGAAATAAATAACACGTAAATGTTTTCTAACTTAGGTTCTTTTTAAAGCAATATTACTCGAAATGGTATGGGAGCCAGTGGGAGCATAAATGCGACATCAGTTGAGACTTGAGATTAACACGGCCTTTGGTACTTTTAAGACGGTTCTATTTTTAGTTCTAAGGCCTTCTTTAACTGAAATACTCTTTAATTTGAAACAAATACAAGTCGTTCTCGCTTATTTTAATCCGGTAGGTAGTTACTGTTTTCGTATCAAAGAATTCGTATTACAGTAATTTTGACTCTAGTCTGTAGGTGTTTAAAATACAAGTAAATATTTATTTTTGATTGAATATTTGGCAATATTTAATTCTGAATATTGGAACACCGAACATCGCCTGTCCCACCGCGCGCCGGCCGCCGCACAAGCCGTCGCGAGCTAAAAAGCCGAATGGGCAATTTACTTTGCACCTAGCTTAGCCGGCTTAAAGTAATCGTGCTTAAAAACGTTTCGCTGGGCTTCCAGATAAGCTTTTAATCTGTCTGTGTAGACAGCCAATCCGTTCATATATCATTTCACTGTAAGGAGTATTGGTTATCTCATACTAAGCCACACGAGTACGTTTGACTGGATAGCGCGAAGCAATAGTAGAGAGTAGAAATAGTGTGGAAAATATTTATTGAAGTATTTTCGCGTTACGAAAGACAATCACTTTTGTGTGCTATTACAATTAACAGTACCTATTTTTTAATTATTTCTTTGATTTATTATAGACTATAGACTATTGACTCTAGCCCTTTATTTTTTTAAATTTATCTGTATAGATAAGAATACCTACCTAGGTACTTACATTCAAAATGAAATTACTAATGAGCTTGATTTTGTCATAAAGTATGTTTTATTTTACGCATTTACGAAAAATGATGATCTAAGCTAGTCCCTAATTGTTTTGTCAATTTTTAAATAAATAAATAATAAATTGAAACATATCTCTGTCCCTCTCAGATGCAGCGGCCGTGGAGATGAGCTGTGTGGTCTGTCTCGCTCGCACCCCCCGCCCCCCGCACCATGCCGCGCGCCGGCCCTCCCCGCGCGCGCCCTCTACGCACTCTATACTTTATTCTTCTCGGTAAGTACATACCTACTGCTACTACAACAAAAAAAATGAATTAGTTTCTAAGATACTCCACCCAAAGATAAAATGGGACCCTTACAACTACTCCTAACAATAACGTCTTAGCAGTATTATATCGTGTTCACAAGAAAAAGATCAAAGATTTATGAAAATTGATAACTTTGCGTTCGCAACTCATGCGCCTTCAGCCGATTGTATATATTTTTCACTTTGAACATTTTCGTGTCTTGTTAATTTTTTTTAATGCTACAAGCACGATCCCCTCGATGTTTATTTGTAAGTATCGTCTACGAATGTTTTTTTTGTTGTTGGTAGCAAAGTCATACGTAGCTACAAAGTGAGGCTTCCCCTCCAGGCGGCGAACTCGGCAAGGCGCTGACACTGCCGAGTGCCGACACTGCCAACTTTGCAGTTCTTTACGGCGCTAATAAAAACTCCACTCAGCTCACAAAGCTTTCGGTCAAAGCAATATCCTGAGGCCTCAAAGCCGCCGTTTGATATTCTGAGCTGCTAGTGACGGGGTTCAAAAGTTAATAAAACGGCTCGGCCCGAAAGAAAGTGATGGCTCAGGGCGCTTTAGATACACACTACGTATACTACACAGACCGACTCGACTCGTGTAGTTTTTTTTTTGCTTTCACGCCGTCACAGGGGTTCAGTTGTTGTATTAGATTATTGTCGAATATTATAAAATGAAATGGACAATTCTGTTCTCTGCATCACACCTAACAAGATATTATTGGTACTTTTGCTATCTGCGCGGGACAGCCCCAATGTAATCATGCGCTGTACTGCGATTCGGCTCGACTGCTGGTATGTAAACCACTGCTGCAAACTGTCTGCTTCATTGATAGTATTGTAGCAGTGGAGTGCATTCCTAGTTGTCATAAATTAATTGTATTATTTTTACCAACATAATTTTTAAGTTATTAATTGTTACTAACAAAATGAGTCCTGGTTGCTTGAATAAATGAATAAATTATTATTATTATTATATTATATATATATATCTCTCTCTCTTCAGCCTTTCTCCGTCCACTGTTGGACATAGGCCTCGCCTAAGGCACGCCATTGGGTTCGGTCTTCAGCTTTTCGGCTTTCGCCGCCATTCTGTACCAGCAATCCTGCGTACCTATATCGTCGCTCTTTTGCTATAGCGTTTCTAAAATAGGACGTACAAATAAAACACAGGCTTACTAACACAATCTGAAAGCTTATTCAGCCTCCACGAACTGAGGCGGCTCGATCAACCGGCCAATTTAAGCTTCAATTGAATAATCAGAGGATCAAGTGCGTTACAATTTACAAATAGCAAAGCTATTACGCGTATCATTTTGTCAAATAAAAATCTCTTCATTGTTCGTAAAACGTAGTAAACTGTGGTAAAACTCTCTTAAAATGAAAATGAAAAAGTTATTTTTGGTTAAATCTACTTTGATTAAAAAAGCTTATGAGCGAATACTTTGATAACAGATAAGTTGAAAGCAATGATTTTAAATTCTGTTTTATTGTACCTACTTGTTATGTTTATCCTTATCAAGCTATAGAGTTTCTTGCCGATTCTTCTCGGTAAAAATGAATTTCCGAATCGGGAATAGTGAAATTACTATTCATACGAATTTGTAAAAGTTTACTAGGATAAAAAGTTTGAGCTTGAGTTTGAAACATGGGATGGTACCAGCATTGCGACTCAGCTCGTCTTGGGTCGTGTTTGCGGACCTCCCCACCCTCCCCCCGCTCCCCCCCGCTCCACTCCTAGCTAATCTGCTGACGCGGCGTCTTTGATAATTACGCTGCTGTTTGTATTTGAATACCGGCTGGATCGATGTTCAAACCGATGTGTTCGGTGTTTACTCTAGTGCTGTAGGCTCTATGAAATAACTGATTGTTGATTGCATAGGATAAGTACTAGCTGTTGTATAGAAACTGTGCTGTGAGGCACCTGCCGCTAACTACATAAGAGACGAAACCTGCAACTTCTGTTCAATCTCTCAATACGTAAATTGTTTACTCTTTCATGCAAATTAGATTTAAATTTTAAAGCACAAATGCTGCGGGCTAAAAAAGGTTTAAAATTAAGATTTTATTTTTCACATGAGTACGGGTCTATAAGGTGGCATAATGAATAGACTTCCTCTTATCTTGCTGAACAATAAAATATTTCTGAAAAATATTTCAATATCATGTTTAATTCTGGCTCGCTGGTCGGAAGGAAAATGGCGGAGTCGCTGATGCGAGCAGGCGACTTTAACAAATCTCTGCCGACTGATATCGAATATGTTGTGCGGCAAATACTATTACTGTGCTATTACACTTGGCAGTTGGCAGTATTGTCGGATACTCATACAATGATACATGTGATTCACTTATAATAATATGACCCTGCGATGGAAATCGTTGTTATAATTATTTATCAATTTCGATATTTTTAGAAACTGCGAAAACGTTTAAGAATTTCATAAT
This sequence comes from Colias nastes, assembly GCA_907164665.1. NCBI lineage: Eukaryota > Metazoa > Arthropoda > Insecta > Lepidoptera > Pieridae > Colias > Colias nastes. Next base: position 28,956 of record CAJQZM010030307.1, on the reverse strand, counting down.
ACATATGTATAATTCTACTTCGTTATTGGGATCAACAAGTGATGTTTTAATATTCTGAAATATAAGATACGTAAACACTTATTAACAAGTTTGATCGCAAACGCAATCGTTAATATCTCACGTATGTAACAATATCAATAACATCGAACGAATGTTTCACAAATGGAGAACAACAGAAAGTTACAAACAAACATTACTTTCGTAATTCGAAGATATAACGTTTCATTTGGAGCGAATCCAAAGTTAGTGAACTGGGCGCTTGTCGTGTTTGCTAATAAATTCTGTGTCGTTGTACTTTGCGTATCTTATCACGTTACGAGTGCTTCACGTCGAATTATTATATTACCTATGTGGATTTAGACAACGGTTTAAATAATAAATAATAGATACGAATGCCTTATACATATGTTTATAAACAATAATAATTTGTTTACACGATCGTTATAAACAACTTTCCTTTGAAGTACAATTCACAACTTTTTCTTAGTCGCGTACCCTTTTTTTCATTCATACATCTAAACTAAACCATACTTAACTGATAGAGCGTGTGATCAATCATACATGACGTAATCTCGTGAGATTTTTAGTCTGAAATCTGAATTGAACCTTATTCACAGTTTAGTATTATGTATATATGTTACCGGAAATGTATGAAATCAAGGAATTGTATACAATTCCTAGGAAATGTGTACAATTCCGATACCATTTAGGAAATGTATAAAATATTGTTTAAAAAACTATCTAATGCATGCATATCCTAGGAAATGTAGGTATAATCTTCCTAGGAATTGTATACAATTCCGATATCGTATTAGGGCTTGTACACAAAACTGCGATGCGATGCGATGCGAATTCGCAACGCAGAAAATTACGACACGAATTGCTGCGATGCGATTTCGTGCGGCAAGGCGTCTCCGAGGGTGACCATTCCTTCGACGACCGTCAACCGTACTAAACGTATTTTGAAGTGAAAAGTAGGTCGTGACATGGATCGTAAAAAGAAATGTGCACTTTTATTATTGCTTAGGAGATACATGAAAAAGAAACAAAGAAGATTTTGGGTTCATCCATTTATTACTATTATGAATCCCGATGGAAACTATTTTCTTCTAAAATACAAAAATAACAGGGCGCTCCTCAATCAGTGATATTAAAAAATCAACGTCGTATTCTGTCATTTTTAAAGTACACGTCTTGCCCACACGCTGTCCCTGAGCGAACTAAAATAGCGTCAACAAGTGTGACGCAACATCGCAGGAATGCGCGATGCGAATCAATTCGCAAGTTCTTGCGATGCGTAGTGGGAGCTCGCAGATTTGTGCGATGCGACGTCGCATCGCAGTTTTGTGTACAAGCCCTTAGGAAATGTGTAAAGTATATGCTTTCTGTAATAAAACACGTTGTTATTTTTTTTTTATTATAGCTCTTATTGATACAATCGGGTAACAGTCATACCGTAAAATTGTAATAATATTATGTTCATATTATTATCTTACTAATTAACATTTTAAAAATCAACTATCTAACTTTTAACTAGACATGGGGCGGGTACCCGGCATGGATCCGGTACCCGGCGGATCCGGCACTTTTTTGAGGATCCGGCCGGATACCGGGTAATGGGGCCGGGTACCCGGCAGTGCCGGGTAATTTTACAGGAGCAGAAAAAAAATTGTAAGTTTTATAATCATTTATTGGGACACAATTTTTAATATTCATATTTTAGTATTGGCAGATTATGATGCAGAAAAGTTAACTTTTCTGCGCGAGCAGCATTTAAGCGGCTTCTTTTTTTTTCGTAAACTAGCCCTGCTTCTGAAAATAGCCGCTCACTGTATATGGAGCTTGCTGGTGTGGAGAGATACTTTGCCGACACCTTACTTAATATGGGGTAATGCCCTCTGTTAAATCCCCACCATTTGTACGGATCGGTATTTCTTGCAGCCCTAGCCATGCTTAAGTAATGATCCAATTCAGAAGCTGCAGAATTTTTTGGTTGAGCTCTGCTGGTTGCCGCTTCGTTATCAGCAGCTTCTTCGAAACAAGACCAAAATAAATCATGAGCCTCGGAAGCCACGTCGTTTGTTTCAGGTCTAGACCTTTTGTTTTGAGAAGGTCGGTTTGTTTTGAAAATGTGCCGGGTACCCGTCAGGCGGGTACCCGGCAAAACCACTACCCGCCCCATGTCTACTTTTAACGTAAATATCACAAAATCAACTTATATTTATTCTTATAAAATCAAATTTTCATTTGGCAAGTAATCAGTCCCTTCGTCCCGCTGTCCCCGCGTATATTTGGCGCAGTCGGATTGTATAATCCGCCGTATTACATTACGGCTAGCTGTTTTAATATGCCGAAAATTCGTCTTTTTCCAAAATTCTACAAGAAGGCGGTCGCGAGCCGACGGAGCCCCACTTCGTGGGGCTCCTATTTCTGTGTAGTTTTAAAAAACACGAACCTAACCTAACCCACCCCCTTATCCAAACCAAAAATTTGTGATTACGAATTATCGGCATAGTTACTACAAAATGCCGACCGTTTGTAAACGGCCAGATTATATACAATTTGCCTGCGACATATCAATATCATCAATGTTTTACATTTCCGATAGCTATTTAGGAAATGTATAGATTTCCTAGGAAATGTGTATAAAATAATTTATTTCACACATTTCCGTGCGATTTTAGGAATTATATACAATTCCTAGGAATTGTATACAATGACGGATTACATACATTTCCGGTAACATATACATTACATAATATTAACAGCATCAAACTTAATATTCTACTATCCTACCAACTATTTAACAAAATAATAATTATTTACTTATCAAAGCTGCTGGTATAAATTAAAAGCCAGCACACACCGTGTACTACAATGTTCAGTGCTAGTGCCACTTCTAATCATTATTCCTATCCATACATCTTTGCGCCGTACAAACATTCAGAAGTATAGCGAAATAAGTTTAGGGTTTCACCTTTTAAGCCGCTTAAGTATGTACTATACTCAATACTAAGCGCAAAGCAATTCAACGAAGCAATTAACTCATCCATATTATCCAATTTTAACTCGTCTATAACTACCCTCATTTCCGCTTACGTATGTCTCTATAAGCCTGAATCAATTACGCTATATTTGTTTTAATAAATTCAACGCTTGTGTGCGTATTCCCCAAGCACACGCACACACAGAGATACGCGTGAGCCCATGTGATTGTGTGCGTGCGGCACAGACTTCAAATGGAATCTAATAAAGGCGTATTTACATTTTTTTGTGTCTTCGTGTACTAAAGTTGACTTTGGGGTTTGACATCAAACATTCTTAACGTGCTTATGTGATAAAGTCAAGACTCAAGCTGTGAATAAGGTTGTTTATGTATTCTCATCATGAAGTAGGTATATACATAAAATCCAGTGTCTATATTTTCTAAGAATTTCAGATTCTTGATTGCTATAATATTATTATCAAGTAAATATTTACTAATAATAATTTTACCCCTAATTTGTAGTTAGTTACGAACGTAATGTACGTTGTGCTGTATGCCTGCGTTTATTTTTCCACATTGATAGTAATCCCTTAAACTGGCTGCAATCTAAGGAAGCTTCATCTCGCTCACGTTTCTGAAGTTATAAAATATGTGATAACGGTTAAATATCTTGTTTAGAAAATAGTGTCTACTCCAATAATAATTTCTAAAAGCTATCGCAATAAATTTCCTCCAGCCTGATTACGTTAGTTTTCTATCGAGCAAAACATTATTTTCCGTCAAAAATAATTCCCAGAGAAGGCAGAAACTGTTCGCTATCACACTTGAGATACCAGGCGAGCATCAATGTTAGACGGTACACAGTCCCTTGCGACTCGCACACGACGAGCCGTGGATTCAATACACGTAGATACGGTCTAGTCGGATTTTAGCAAGTTCTTGTATTAAGTATTACCCATATTTATAACTAGCGGTCCGCCCCGGCTTCGCCCGTGGTACGTTTTCTCTACATAAGAACCATCCTCGTACTTCAAGGAATATAATAAAAAAAGAATTATCGAAATCGGTTGAGCCGTTCACACGTGATGCCGTGACAACGCGAAACGGGTGCGGACCCGCCGGCCGCCTTTTTATAGCTCCCGCCGCGAAGCGCGTCGAACGCGGCAACTGATACACAAAAATAATCCTTATGGCATGATTCTGTTCTGTATTCACGCGCGATGACTTATAGCGTATTTCATGTATAACTTTGGTGTTTCTACACCGATTTACATGATTCTTTTTTTATTGAATAGGTAATAATGTTAAATTTTTTTAATTAGGGATGAGTGAGTGTTGTAAACGTAAGAGTAGACAAATATAATCAGAAAGCTCCGAATTGCTAAGCTATTGAAGTTTCACGTGTTATTGTGAGTCAATTTTAAAAGATAGACATAATATGCTGTCTAGGAATTTATTTTTATATAATAATAATAATTTAAGAACATTTGTGTCGTTCATGATTTCTATGTAGCTTTAACCATTAAGGCTGCACACGCGACGGAAGCTTAAAAAATGGAGTAACTTCTCCCGTTTTCCCAATATTTCCCTTCACTGCTCTGCTCATATTGATCGTAGCGTAATAAAAAGTATACTATAACCTGCCCAGGAGTATGAAGAATAATTGTGCTAAATTTCGTTAAAATCCGTCGTGTAGTTTTTGTTTCTATAACGAATATACAGACAGACAGACAGACAGACAGACAGACAAAAATTTTACTGATTGCATTTTTGGCATCAGTAGCGATCCCTTATCACCCCTTCATAGTTTTTTTTTAAATATATTTCATGTACAGAATTGGCCTCTCTACAGATTTATTATAAGTATAGATAATATTTTCGTCGTAAACTATACTCATACGAACATAGTATTAAAACAATGCGTACTGTCGCTGTTTGTCCGTCATCGCATGTATGCTTAAATCATTATAGATTTAAAGAACGGATTTTGATGCGGTTATTGAATAGATAGAGTGAATCAAGATAATAAATTAATTTATAATTTTTTCGACAAAGCGGGCGAAGTCGCGGGAAAACTAATAACTGATACACCTAATACATTTTTAACATTGTCTTTCTTCGAGGATCATTTGGCATGAGGAATAGCGGTTTAATTATTTTATAATTATATAATATTATATCTTTGAAGCAGAACATTAATAACCCTTTACAGAGATTACATTAGTGTGAGTGCAGTCGTGAGGCCGGTAACACTATAATCCCTGTTGATGTAAAGCTGCTATCACTGTCTGGATTTTGGGCGTAATCCTGATAAATAAACTTATTAATCTAGTCTGAAGATTTATCTAATAGTATTGTTTAATAATACTCTAAAGTCTTGGCCGTCATTTTATACTAATTTTCTCTTTTCAAATCGGATTAAAGTTTCTATTCTGGAAAATTTGGAATTTCAGAAACATAAAATAAAATTAAGTATGTAAATTAAATTATAACAATAAAAATTTTCGTCTTTATAATATTAGTTTAGATTTAAATAAGGGAAAAAAATAGTGATTTTGAATCATGTACGTACTCACAAGTATTTGATTACGTGAAAACAAGCGTAGCTGCAATGGATTCAGGTGCTACGCCGTAGGTGCGTAGAGCATCAATCACAATATTCGTAGAAGGAACACATAGCAAGGTTGAAAACTGTACATTTAGTTGCCCAATTTATCATTAAATTTGAAAGTAAATGAACAGTTTATTAAATACACTATAAATGTACAGTAGTTAATTAAAACGAAATGGTAGCGACTACGAGTCACTTCTGGGAACAGGAATAACGCTTTTTTTTGAGGAAATCGTGTAATTAAGTTGTTAGCAAATATAAACAAGTAGAGGAAATTAAAATTTATTTGTATTATATTTTCACTGTGATTTATATTTCGTACATGTGCAAATGCTACAAATATCGTATTAATATTATGTAGTTTGTACTATCCAAAGAGAAGATTACCATGAATATTACTTAAAGTGCCCCGTTCTCTTTTGAAATCGGCAAAAACGCCAGCATCGCAATCCAATTAAAACAATTTGGAAACGTAAAAGTTTTTATTATAATTTCATTGGAACCGGTCAGCGGAGTTTGTCAACAAAAACTCGTTTCCAATCCCGCCTAGTCGGAGATAACTAAATATAAAACGTTTCAACACCATTTGCATTCGCAAAACCTCCGGGAGCGCCGCAATCTCGCAAACACTCACGAAGATACATTGTCCGTTTTATTATCGGAAATCGGGATGTACTCCCGCGCCAACAGGCGAGCCGAATCGGACTCTATCTCCGTGGCAGTAAAGCTCAAAGTGCCGGCTCGGCGAGCTGCCCCTCCGGCTGCAAAGAATAAACGAGATAGACATGCACAAAAGGAGGGTTATTTTGACAATTGGTTGTAAAGATAGTACTCCCCTTATAAATGTGACGCTAATTTATACAAGTTTATGGCGGGAAACAATTCGGTTAATAGCATTGTTAGATTCGGAGATTTTTTTTATTGAGTCAATGAGATAAACCACGTTATTGGTAATTTTAGACTAATTTTACCATGTCTTTCTTGATAAAATGGTATCATAATATAATATTATTACAACTCAAACTCAAACATTTATTTATTCAATTAGACTATGTACATCTTTTGAATCGTTCTAACTTCTAACATAGGTTTACCATTTACCATTGGTTCGGAAAGCAGTTTCTACAGAGAAATAATTATTTTAAAGACTACGTATTAGAATCGAACGAATATAATAATAGAATAGAATCGATCAAAATTCGAAATTTGTAGAAGGTAATAAATATAACATTTTAAACATTGAATGTTGTATGTTCTTACCATATTATTATTCAATGACCATATTATAATACTTAACATTAGGTACGAATTTGAAATGAAAAAGAACATAGCGATAAAATTCGCTAAGATAAAAAATTTCATAAAATAAATGTTTTCTAATTACATTGCTCTTTCGTATTGTTCACTCTTATCGTTACACTGTTTCAACAGAGCATGTATAATACATTTCCTCGATGCAAGCTAAACTCGACCTTATATCGTGCTTCTAACATACAATTTTATTATGACACGACGTTAGTTCTTGTAGAACTTTAGTGTTTGTGGAGAGCAATCTATTTCCTACTTTATTTCAAGATGATAAAGTTAATATTTGTTTGTTTGAGAATTTGCTGAGTTAATGTCAAGTTTAAATGCATTGCGTTGCAATCTATTTTCTACTTTATTTTTAAGTGCCTACATTTCATTTTTAAATGGGAGATTTTTCTTCAGTTTTGGTAGCTTTTAGCGAAAGGATAGTTTTTGGTTGAGTAAATATGACGTTAACAAATTCTCTAGTTACTCACTGACGACTATTAAATTATTTATTTGAGATACACTTCATATAGTTTTGAGTGGTTATACAATATTACAGTGTTGGTATTGTCACGTATTGTGTTGATATCTATAAAAGTATCAACGTCATCTAGTCTACGTAGCAATATGTGTGAAGTTCTTTCTACATGTACCATGTACATTGTACGGTGTACGACTATTCTGACACAATGGATTTATCAAAAATTGAGCAATTTTGTGCTTATATTTTTATTTATTCTTTCTGCATATATACCTTTCATATTCATTTATACAATAATTAATTATTTATACGAACATCAGGTAGGCAAATTGCGTTCTGACAAAATTCATTTATACACATAAAAATAAATAATAATATTTAAATATAATTAAAAAGTTAAAAACAAAAATGCTACGTCCAACCGGAAGGAAGTTGGCGCGGAAAGTTTTTTTTTTAATTATTAATATCTCAAAAAATTGCTCCTTAAATGCTCCATCAGAATCTGTAATTGCTCCACTTCTATAATTATTAGTTTATTTATAATTAATTTAAAAAAAATCCAAATACTGAAAACTTGATTTCCCTATAGAATGAAAAATATTCACTTTTCATAAAAAAATTTTTTACAAAAAAATTGCTCCCGATTTGCTCTATCAATTACAAAAAAAATTATTTAATTTTGATAATTTTTACAATAATTAACTGAAAAACTATGTTTGCATAGTTAACTACTGGGCTGTGACGTCATCAATTATTGTCGTTGCGACGCATAAGGGCCATATTTACATGTATCAGCTCTGCAGCGATATCTATAGACCTTAATGTTTATGTTTTCTTATTTATATTATTTACTAGATTTCCGCCCGCGGCTTCGCCCGCGTTTTCAAAACAAGCGACTGAAACACAAATTAATTAAAAATTACTTGAAGTTTTAACAATACGAATAAACGTAATAGGTATGCGAGTTCAGGGATGGGTAGGGAAATGTTTATAAACATACCTATAATAAGAATTATTTTAAATACATAATAATATTTGTTCCTTTCAACATTTGCTAGATGAAACTCAATAATTAAAATATGTCGCATAGATATTCTTAGAGTATAAATAGCAACATAAGGTAAATTTTAAATAATATTCCCAGCATAAAACTTATTAATGTCATTTCATGGTAATTTTATATTAAATTGTAATATGATTGTGTTTTATTTAATTATTTATTTTTATATTACCACGCCGTGCCAAACGGAACCGTATTTTTAAAAGGCTTAGGAGTTAGGATATCTATGCGACATAATATTTTAATTATTGAGTTTCATCTAGCAAATGTTGAAAGGAACAGATATTATTATGTATGTATTTAAAATCATTCTTATTATAGGTATGTTTATAAACATTTCCCTACCCATCCCTAAACTCGTATTCGTAATATTAAAACTTCAAGTAATTTTTAATTACTTTGACTGACCGGTTGGCGTTGGTAGTGGCCCTGCCTTCCAAGCCAGAGGTTGTGGGTTCGATTCCCACCCGGGGCAAATATTTGTGTGATGAACATAAATGTTTGCTCTATGTCTGGGTGTTAATTATCTATATAAGTATTTATTTAAAATTATATATGTATGTTTATCAGCCATCTGGTTTCCATAACACAAGCGAAAGCTAAGTATGGGATCAGATTGTGCCGTGTGTGAAAACTGTCCAGAAATATTTATATTTAATTAATTTGTGTTTCAGTCGCTTGTTTCATGTTTTGGTGTCAAGTTGCTATCGTTTGCGTTAGCGGGAACTATGCGGGTTTTCCTTTGAAAACGCGGGCGAAGCCGCGGGCGGAAATCTAGTAAATAATATAAATAAGAAAACATAAACATTAATGTCTATAGATATCGCTGCAGTGCTGATACATGTAAATATTATGGCCCTTATGCGTCGCAACGACAATTGATGACGTCACAGCGCAGTAGTTAACTATGCAAACATAGTTTTTCAGTTAATTATTGTAAAAATTATCAAAATTAAATAATTTTTTTTTATAATTGATAGAGCAAATCGGGAGCAATTTTTTTGTAAAAAAATTTTTTATGAAAAGTGAATATTTTTCATTCTATAGGGAAATGAAGTTTTCAGTATTTGGATTTTTTTAAAAATTAATTATAAATAAACTAATAATTATAGAAGTGGAGCAATTACTGATTCTGATGGAGCATTTAAGGAGCAATTTTTTGAGATATTAATAATTAAAAAAAAAAACTTTCCGCGCTAACTTCCTTCCGGTCTACGTCCATTAATATTTTTATTAATCTATGTCAGTGTCTTGGCGAGTGTCAGTGACAGTGTAGTTGTTGTAACGTATCGCCTGCCGCCGACACGGACGGCTTTATGGCGGGCTGTTAGAGTAATAGCTGCTGTATCCTCTCATAACACAGCGCTGTATTTTCTTTTTTAAGTCTAGTTCTAAACTAGCGCACTGTGCTGTGTGCGGACTTTAAATATTTTCTTGAGTTTTATGATGTTACGAGCTTTCCGTCTGCAGCTCCGCCCGCGTTGTTTGATACTTAAAAAATTATATATGTATTATTTATCTACTAAATAAATAAAAAAATCAGTGCTGTATGTATAGTCTTTCAGCGTATATCGAACAGACAGATATTGTGATTGTGATTCTGACAAATAAATAATTTGAATTTGAATTTGTATAGACGTGGCGGGACTTTGTTTTATAATTTGGAGTGATTCAGAAGCGATGTTTTACGCTGGATTAAATTTTGTTTCGTATAGATTGTGTTAGGCTTATTATGATTCAGTATTTACATACAGCAAATTTAAGCGGTTGATTCGGCGTATAAATTATCAGTGTATTTCATTCGAATGAAATAGTAATTTACTTGGTATAATATTAAAAAAAAACTAGTCCCTTAATTACCTTAAAGCTGATGCCTATTAACGCATTTTCGACATTATTTTGCAAAACCTATTTCTTAGCTTTACTTGCGGTCTCTATAGAAATCAGCGCTCGTTGAAAGAAACCTTATTTTACTTGAAAATGAATAGTAAGGTCGTGAAGTCGCGCTGATACTTCCAGCAATTTTTCTTACAACTTGACAATGGAAGCAAAGAACAAACGTTGCCAACATAAAATATTGCTTTTGAAGAATGTGACGTCGCACGCAGCGTCGTCGCTGCGTCTCGTGTGGGTATAAAGTGCTTATGGCGCGTCTACGTGCTGCGAGCATTGTTCTCTGACATCGATCCGATGTTCTTGTGAGCCTGACATGGATATTGCTCTTCGGCTGGCTGAGGAAAAAGATCTTTTATTAAAAACGTGATGATGTTCGTTAATGATTTATTTTGGTATATATTCTAAGCTGGTTGAAATATTTGTAGTTTAGCTAAAGATGATGGAATACTACGTAAGAAAGAACTTTAAGGTTTAGTTTATTTTTAAGTTAAACAACAAATCAAAAACGTTTGTTAAAGAAATCAAGAACATATTATGATAAAATACTACTTGTTACTATATTTTAACTCGACATTTGTGCAAAGATTTTCCTAAAATATGTAGCTAAGTATTTTATATCAAATTCTAATCAATGTAAACAATTTTCTTCTTATGTATTAACGATTACTATACAACTCCCATACACAATAACGTATTTATCGATAGAAACTCGTGCATATACAGTGAAATCTAACTCCCGTGGACCAACTTCCATAATACAGTTGGATGCAAGTTCCCACTCAATATAGAACTATAAAGTCATAAGCTACCTTAACTACTTTATGAGATCAGCAATCACGGCGAGTGCCTCTCAGAGGCAAATTATGTCAAGGCATAAACTTTAAGTCTAATGCCTTCTTTGCTCTTTGAATTGAAGTTAAATGTTT
>CAJQZM010030307.1:0-17693 GCA_907164665.1 Colias nastes | reverse complement strand
GTTAAATGTTTGGATTATAGAAAGGACAAACTCTTCTCAAACGTTTATTTATTCAACTGTTTCTTCGAAGTGTTTCTAAAGTGTCACCTATTATGTGACAAATAGGTCCTTAAATCTTAATCATGTCTTCATGACTTTAATTTTACGTATACATAATATAAACGGATTTTACGTTCTTTTTTACGTAATATGAAAAAAATACCATTTATTTGTGATTTATTTTTCTGTTAATTCAATAATAATGGAATTTGGAATCAAACTGGGTATACAAAATTTAGAGAGGGAATTAAACCAATACGAGAGATTAGGGTAGGTATATAGAGGGTTTCCATATGTTGCCGGAGCCAGTCAAACCGGAGCCCCACAAAAATTCAATTCCCAGGGTTAATTGGATGAAGAGGATCCAGTGAAAGGCAGTTCATTTCACACGCCGCTAAATGCGAGCTTATTCATTCAAACACGGCCCATTCAGTCTTTTAATTGAATTCTGTGCTGTCTTGTTTACAATTTGCGACTACAATAAAGAGATTTGGATCCTTACACGAGCGGAAGCGCCACATTTATAAATTAAACACTTTACAGCGGAATTAAAGCGAACGTATTCATTATTTTGTCGAACGCCTCGAGCCACCTTCGAGCTCGTTATAGTTTTCGAAACGTCGGGTTAAATAAAATACCAAATAAATTTAAAATCTGTTGCACCGTCCGCTATTTCTGAAGGAACGTTATGTTTCCATTGGTAGAAAGTTCGAGGCTACGTGACGTAAAAAGTTGTTCTTTAAAATGAAGTCCACATTATTTTCCCGTTCCGCCCGCTAAATAAAAATTCGGTCTCCTAGTTTCACGTTATTCAGCGCTCATGTGGATTTATTTAAAGTTCGTACATTTTAAAAATGTATGGAAATATCGTGACAAAAGTTTTATTAAATGGTTGGTACTATAATTAGTGTGATCAGTGGTTTAAAATTACTTGCTAATATAACAATTATTGGGTGTGATGAGAAATTTTTACAAAATACATAAAAATACATTATAGTAATATGTGACAGTTTGATGTTGATGGAATTAAGTTTCCGGCGAGTTCTGGGTCTCCTATACGTTACCCTTCCGTGTGATCCGGTAATCCCGTCGGATCCAATCCCTTTTGAGATTGCTCTCACATCCGAGGGCAATCATTGTATGTACTTATGGGTGATGGGTTACTTCTCCTTGTGGCAAAAGATCTAGTTCATGCTCGTAAATAATTTTACAAGTAGGTATATCATAAAGAATAATTTTTGCAACTGCGATATATGCAAGTAGCTCCAAGTAGTCACTCTTTTTAAAACAAATTGATATAAGAATTTTTAAAATATCACACTAATTGGCTACAGTTTACAATAGCATTGCATACGCGTGAAATAACAACTGCCGTTAAATTTTCCCCGTAACAAATAACCAAAAGAATTGTTTAATACCGGCGAAGCGTACGGCGCATAATTTTCCTGGCACGTTCAAATCTTTTGAGTCGTGTTTCCTCGACTTCTTTCAGTTTAAAAGCTAAAGTTATGCGGCTCTAAGAATAGGTTCGTTAGCACGTGACCTCTGATATAACGAGATGTTCTGACCGACTTGAGGAACAACTGGAGTTCTGAAGAAAGCTACACGTCGGTTCTATAGCATTACAGTTACAGGTACAGTTTCACGTAATAGTGGGAATGGCCCTGCTACCTTCATTGAGACGACAGAAGCAAGTTCTAGTTTACATTTGCAGAACTAGCTACTTGTGCGAACTTCGTCTGAGTAACACAGTTGTACATATTATTGTGATGTCTAAGACACAACACACAGCTTTAGTTGTGGACTCATGAATCTTGGAAACAGTAAAATAATAAATTATTCAAACGGTGGCAGTAGTCCTGGGATAGTGGTTTACGTATATTATGTTTTAGTTACGTAATATTAAAACATGTTCGGGGTGAATTACAAGAATAATATATAAAAAAAAGTTTTAACAATTTCTAGAAGTTGATCGAAATAATAATATAAAATTCGTCATAGAAATTTTATTGGAACGCAAATAAATCGCCATAAAATTGTGTTAAAACATGTTCGGGGTGAATTACAAGAATAATATATATAAAAAAAAAGTTTTAACAATTTCTAGAAGTTGATCAAAATAATAATATAAAATTCGTCATAGAAATTTTATCGGAACGCAAATAAATCGCCATAAAATTGTCTAGACTACTATAAATCGATTTAAAAGTTTGAATTTTATTATCGTTCATGTGAATTTTTCTTATTTTACCTATAGCAATTTTTGCTTCTAAAATTGTGTCTAGAAATATATCCGTGGTCATTATAACATACTAGTGGAAAACCCGGCTTCGCTCGGGTGAAATTTGACTCATAATACACGTCTAGTTGCAAAATGTAGGTAGAAATTTCTGTAGTCATCGGTTCTCAAGGAATATTAAAGGAATAAGCAAGGCATAGATTCGTATAGCTTCGTTCGTTATGTTTAATAAATATAATAAATAAAAACTGCAAAAGTTTTTACACAAATTATTTTTATTTCAAAATAAACTAACACAAATTAACAAAACATATAATTTTTAAGGTTTACTCTGTGTAAACCTCTTTGTTTTAAGCACTCAGTCTTTTTCTCTACTTTGACAGGTAGATAAGTACTTACTAATTTTAAAAATAAAAAATGAAATTGTGGTTCTTTAACCAAACTGGCTAAATCAAGAATAATAGTAGGATTAGGCCTTATCTACCTTTTCCTAGGGATAAATCAGCTTTAACACAGAATGCCTTGTCTCATTGCATGGCTCTTACAAACCAAGTCACTATTCAGCAGAGGAAGTATACATCTAATGTTTTATTTATTTTATATAAGAAAGTTCTATCTTTTATATAAAATAGATTGTAGGGCACCACCCATCTGTTATCACACTCGAAATCCTTCTTTTTTATTGTTCGTCCGTCGTCTCTTCTTCTTATTATAGCATAACCTCCATTTTGGGTACCATCTCTAGTTTCTCCGCAAAATGTCTTTGGGTAGTTTTTAGAACATTTAGAGGCAGTTCCATCATTTTTCATGCAGGGTGAATTCATATATCCAGGGCCACATGGCCCATGGATCATGTTTTTTGACACAGTCTGAAAAAGTTCCTGGTCTTTATCTGGATCAGGTATTTCTGCACACACAATTTTATCATAATCTACTGATGACCTTGGTTTATCTTCATTTCTTAGAATAATAAGCATATGCGCATGTGGAAGCCCACGTTTCTGAAATTCAATGGTGTAAAACCACGCACTCGGTATTCCAAAAATATGTTTCCTTGTAATGTCATCTAAAAGTTCCTCCAATTTTAGTTTAAAAATTCTGGCAATTAAATCGGGTCTATGTTCTTTTTTAGTGCCTTGTAAATTATCTAAGATTTCCTGCCAATTGGGATTGCACGTAAAAGTTATAAATAAGTCTGGTTTACCATACTTGCATACAATTGCCATGGAATCCTGATAATTTTGCATCATGTGCCTAGGACTTCCCACATAAGTTGATGGCAATATTATCATTTTACCAATTCCTTGACCCATTTCTCTATCATTATTGTACAGGCTATCCATTAAATTGTTATAATTGTCAGCTCTGAGCTGTTTTTGATTCAATCGAAGAAACAATAATCTTTGAGATTCAATCCTAACATAGGCCAAGACACAATATTCATGAAAAAGTTTTTCGGCGTAAAATAATGGGCTAAAATTTTTACGAACAGCAAGTCTATACTGATAAAATTGTAACATTGTAAGACGGCTTCGAGCAGTTCGACTCTCTTCTCTGTGTTGAAGATTTTCATGCCATCCGAGTTCTCCATTAGGAAAAAGTAAAGGAAAGGCTAAAGGATCAATATTGGGACTGGTTGATTTGAGTGTAGTTAAATGTTGAGAATATTCTTGTACAGAGAAGTCTATATTTAATGGAGGTTCACCGTTTTCTCCTACAAAGATGACCGCTACCTCATTATTTGATGGTGTGTTATACCGACGCAAATCAAGAGATTTATGTTTACAAAAATGCATTGATACCGAATATTTGGGTCGATTTTCTGAGGCTGCTTTTAACTCCTCTTCAGCTAAAATTGCAGCCACTCTTTTGTATGTTTTGACAAAAGGATTGGATTCATTGAGCATTGTTTGTAAAGACCTCATTATATTGCTTCTACATATGTTATTTCTAGAATCAGATAATCGTTCATTTAATGCTGCTTTATCTTCAATTATGTACAATTGGTTGTATTGTGGTTTATGACCTTGCAACGGAAACAAAGATCCAGTTTTTATATAAACTTGCCCTTGTACCCTATAAGTGAAAAATCCTGGAGGGAGTGTGTTCAAGTTTGAATTTATGGATGCCATTGCAAATACTGAATTATATTGTCGTATATTAGCTTTAAAATGATTAGCATCCGACGTATTGCCTTTGTATAAATCTAATAATATATCTGGAATTGGCTTTAATGTTCTATCTGGGTCTATGTATACCTTCCCATTATGACAACAATTTTTAAAATGATTTTTAATTTTTTCACCTAAAAAATGAAGTGCTTGACATTGAACACATTCATAAATCATAGAACCAACTGAATGTACTGATACTTGAATGGTGTTATTTGAAAGTGCTAAATATACATAGTTAGTCTTGGGGGGCTGATGTTCTGTACTAAACCTGCTTGAATATTTACGCTTTTTCGGGGGTCTGCCCGCCATTTGATATATCCTCTTCTTCTAAAGAAATAAAATCACTGCAGACTGACAGCATTGATTTTTGTTTTTTCTCGTTGTCCGAAGAAACATCATCAGTCACCAGCGACTTTTCGACTATCGTCAACTCTTCGTTATCGACCTTAAAGGAGAAAATATATTAGATAAATATTCAAATAATAATAACTATTGTGAATGTATGTAGGTATATCCTCGCATCTCTATCTGGTAATAAGTATTATTTTTCATTTTACTGTACTCAGTGACCTACACCATTAACTTACCCAAAAGTCATCATCAAATAAATCTTGGGAATTGTCAGGTTGTATTGTAGAGGCAGCTAGTGATTTAACAGATGCAACAGGAGCAGTTAGAGGTTGTATTGTAGAGGCAGCTAGTGATTTAACAGATGCCACAGGAGCAGTTAGATTTTTTGGAAAAAAGGTTTGAAAGTGTCCGAGCTTTGGTTATTCTTAACTGCCTAATTGTTTCTAGGCCACAGCACTCGCAATAATTGAAATTATCTGCAAAAATATATTATACAATTAATAATGTCTATTGTATAATAAGAGCCAGCCAAGTTCAAGTAGAACTTGCGCATGAAGGGGTTCATTTCATTATCGAGAAAAACGGTGAAAAAATCGTGTGTTTCTGTATGTGTTCATGACACCTCAACACAGGCTATGCATGTGGTCATTTATTATTATTTGTCGAATTATAGAGAAAAAATATTGAGCCGCTTACCGAGTATAATGTTGTCGCACTCCACACATCGACTGCACATTTGATTTTGTTTGCCATCTCTTGCAAATATTCTGCCATTACAAAAATTGCATGTCACTGGAAGTAAATAAGTACTTATTTTATTTATAAATGCAGAAGGCTTACAATCCACACTTTAAGAAGAAAACAAAACAAAATTCACTTAAAAACATAACCTGCCCACATACCTACTAAAATACTACTCACCATCTTTACGAATTAGAGCCCTTCGCTCCATCCACTTTCCACAATTGTGACAATGTTTACCAAATGCACGGAGATTCGGCTGTTAACAAAATGATATAGGTATCATCAAACAAAAGACTAAACGAAGACAGAGACACGACCAACGAAACATTTTATGAAATACTTACGATTTTCGGCATGATGTGTGTAGGTAATCCAAACAAAGCACAGACTAAGTAGAGAGCACAGAGTACTATTGCTATGGTAGAGAGTATACACTAAACAAAGTAAATAAAAGTATAAAAGTATAAAAATAAAAGTATAAAAATCTTTATTGAAAAAGTATAAAATAATACATTTAAAATTTGGGGAAAATGACAATGACATTTGAACTAAAACTTCGACTTTAAGGTTATGGTTAGTATTCTTCTTTCTATGGTTTTTATCGCAATCGGCCAATCTTAGGTTTAAAGAAAAAACACAACAAAAAGTATATCATAAAAAAGTGTCAAAAACAATATTTTCGAGAAACGTCAACGACTGACGAAAAGTATTTTTTGTTATGATTTTAAACGTCGCGTTGGCGAGGCGTATCTAAGCGACGGAACATTTATTAACTACCCAAGATGGCGACTGTGGTTTGCTTGGTTTGTCAGTGCAATTGAAATTTAACGAAATTCTCCATAATCCGAATTTTGCGGATATATGTTGTCGACTCAAAATTAATATTTTTTTATGTTTTGTTATTCATATAAGGTTTCGATCGAGTCTACCGTACCCTTTGACGAAATTATTAATATAGATAAATAAAAACGTCAATCGAATCGGAGATAAAAATGCAATTTCATTTCAAACTAATGATGGACATTGGACACTTGCTAACCAATTACCAGTATAGCTTGACCTCTTTCTTGTATAAGAACAGTTACTTCACAGAGATCTAGTAGAAATTTTGTTATTTAAATTTTAGAAAATAGAACTTTAAGTTAAAATAAATTCCAATTAACGTTGAAACTTTGTAGTGCAGTACATTCTAATGACGCTCGAGCAATTTTTCTATTTTTATTAGAGATGGATAAAAATGAAGAATTAATATTATATTATATATTGTGTGCTGGTAGACAGTGCTTTGCTGAACGGTAACAATAGAAAAAATAAAGTTAATAGAACTTAGAAATATAATAGTTATACCCTTGTTATTGTTCCTGCTTCTGGCTTCTCCACTAAGAGAATTGGTCCCTCGGGCATTTAAGACTAGATATAATCTTAATTTACTTTCAAGTTCGAATAACCAGTGCTTCCGTCTTATTCAAATGTTCTGCTGAACTGTATAATATTCTAAGTTAATTCGTTAGTTTCTATCACAGATATACATATTATAAAATAACTGACATTTCCGCTTAAACATCGTTAAATTACATAATTCTTAGGATAACTTTGGATAGTTTTAATGTTAAAATAAAATTCTTAAACGGTAAAAAATAAAATTTGAACCGCGAACAAATTTCAATTTCCCAAGCTCCTTAATATTAACATCGCTCAAACAATATGCAATCTACCTTCATTCTGTCAAAGAAAATTATACTCTTTGTGCGTCTAATAGAGTTCATTTCCTCAATGTTTGATAATTTACATTAAGAGGGTCTTATAATAAGGATGAGAAAGAAAATGGGCTATTACGGAGCTGTTTGAAGTTGCGAAGTTGCTTCTGGTAACGATTTCGTCAATGAAGACATTTTGGCTCCTCCACCAGGTCACGCCCGCGCCGTGCTGATGTTCTGATGCAATTTATCTTTATTCAAGCTTTATATTATGCGTATACGTATTATTGTAGATTATGTTACTACGAAATAATATAGTCTTTATAGTCTTCGTTATAGTACAGAAGAACAAGAAGTCTTCGAATAAGTAACAGAAAAATAATTTAACATTATACCATCCGGTAGATAAATATTATGTAAAGATTGGAACTCGTCTCTGTAACGTTGTTATATACATATTTGAATATTATATCAGTCTGTTTTGATAACTTTTTTTAAATAATTTTTACGAGTCGCGGTTCGCTTTCATTGAATTGTGCCACGAGAAGCCATCGCTCAAGAGAACCCGTCCGTCACCATCCGCCAACATGCCGCTAATTTATCAAAGCCAATAAAACAAAAATAAAAGTTAAAAAACAAAAATAAAGTAAACACATAAATATTAATTAAATCTCGCGACCACAGAACGCTTCGTAATGAGCAATTATTTCTTCAAGTTAAATATTGATGAGCTTCGCCCATGAATACATTACGCTCGGCTGTGGCTTTTTACATTTTATTCAAAGCTCCCAGCTTACATAATTTAAAAGCAAATCAGTTTATAAGTATGTACATGTACTTTGATAAATTTTAATTGTATAATGTTTAACAATGTTAGTATTTTTTTTTTCACATTTAAGACAAACCAAAGTCAAAAATGGATTCAACATTAGAATAATGTCAAGAAAATAAACATAAAAAAAGACGTGTGGCACTCGGGGACTGCCGCGGTTAAGCTATTGCGTAGCATGCCTTCAAGCCACACCTCCGAGCCCGTCGGAGTGGGGAGCGTGAGGTTTTTTCGTTACGGAATTTCACGATTCGGTCCCCGCGCTCAAGGCCCGCGATAGAAGCTATGCAATAGCTTAATAAATAGACAATTATTAGAAGAAAAGTCCGAAGTTCACCATAGAAATGTAATATCTTCTACGTACATCGGACCCGGCTTGATCAACGTCGAATCGTTGAAGTTAATGAGAGTAATTCAGGCGCCACTCGGAGGGCCATTTAATGACCAGCACTCAATTACAGCTACGGATTACGAGTCCCTGTTGCTAGCCTGTGACCTTGTGTACAATAAAGAACTATTGATACATCTTTATAACATATACGTTATAGTAGATTTACACACAAATGTTACGTTAATAATAATTATAAACGTCATTATGTTTGTAAAATTTCTATCTACTAAGACAAGTGCTACACGTCGGCGTGAAAGTTATATAAAAGTATGGTCACTAATAAATCCTTATAATATTCACTGTAAAATTGTTATCTTCTTAAATATCAATGACGATAGTCAGATAAGATTATTGTCATTTTGTTGCAATGGACACAAGCCTTAATTCCAACCGTAAATAACTAGAGCGATGGAAATGTACTAGAAAAATACTTGAGTGCTCTCTCGAGACAAATAAAGTTGAACACTAGACTCGCAGACGTAAAGTTAGGTAGTTTGTAAGACCTAACTTGCGTCTAGATTCTGTTCCAGCGATTTTTTAAGGGTTTGTAGATGTTATCCGATCCGTACATTCATCGAATTCTTTGAGTTTAAATATTTTACAAGTTTAAATAGTAGGTACCGGTTTCTAGACGGTTCGATTTTAACTATCTACTTACACTTGTTACTTGATTAAACTACACTAATGCTATGATATGCTTGAAGGTTTTCAATATGTACTAGGTATAGGTATATTTAAATGTTCGTTAAATAAATTCCGAATTACTTGTATAAAAGACCATTAAAATCTTCAGAACCAGAGGAAAAAAGGAACGTAATATTAAATTTATTATTAACTCGTATAAAGAAAATAATTTTACAAAGTCAACAGTAACGTAGGTAATTATTGCTGAAACCGGCGGAAAACTTTATTATTTTCACCAATAAATAAGCTGATTCGCGAAGAAAGGTAAAAGTATATAATTTATGCATGTCTTATGCGAATTGGCTAAACTTTTAACGACGCTTTCGGATTAAGTCGGAAAGAATAGTGCCCGGAGAGGTACGTAGCGTGCTCTGCTTCAATGTATAAAGTTGTAAGGATTTTTTGCTTTAAGTTTTTCAGTTGTATTGGCTTAATCTTTCCTCTACCTACACATCTATGTACCTAGACGTATTATTTTCCTTGGATACAGGGGCTCCTAAATTGCTAGTGCTACTGTTTCTACCTTGTGTATTTCAAGCCTAAGCCAGTAACAGATGTCTTAATTAAAACTATCTACGGGAAGATAAAAAGAAACGTAAAACTCGCTACAAACGAGATGTCGGCGTGGATTTACTGCCGCCATTACTGCTACAACCCGACCGAATTAGGCGAACCAATCTCGGGTACATTCATTACTGCTGGACGGGCTTTTTAATTTCGCCGGGTTACATTGCGCTTCGTTTGACCCTTATAAATGCAATTTGGCTTGAAAGGGAGCAAATTGATGAGATTAATGTTAAATCTTTATAGCGGATGCTTTAGGGCATTTCTGAAAGCTCTCGCTTTTAGTTCGGCACGCTAGTTGCGTCTATCCGATAGTGGGTTGGAAGATATTGGAGCAGAGCTGTATTATACTGCGAGGGATTTACTTGCGAGATATTATGCTCTAATCATTTATGGGCACCCTTTGATTAGGAATTAAGATTGTAATATAATATATTGTAATACGGAAGATATACAAACAAATAAGCGAAACAAATATGCAAGCGAAGTCATCAGAAAGAAAGAACATAAAAAGTTACGAGATCCCTGTATATGTTACCAAGAGTGTAATTTTCTTATCATTGAATCTCCAATTCAATTATTTTTGAGCATGTAATAATATTTTATGATTATTTTATATTAAAGCAATATACTATAATATCCCAGAAGAGATTCGGTGCGGAATAACGCTGTATAATATTATCATTCGTGAGTCAATAAACACAACACAATAATCCTCAATAGCGGTTTCTCAATTAAACAACAAAGCGAGCTTATTATCATTACTATCTCTATTGCAAACGGAAATTTATATTGAATTTCTGTGCGGTGCAATAACAACTTCATAATACATTGCTTCTTATGTACTATAATAGCTTCTCGAACTACGTATGTAGAGATCAATGAGATACGAAGTCAAATTGCGGAGGCAATAGTCTATACATATTCAAAACAGTGTAGTTATGTTATTCGTGATAAAAACTAGGGTTGTAACGGAACTCCGCCTCCGCCTCCGTTACTGCGGAACTTCCGCAAAGAATTTAACCTCCGCCTCCGCATCCGCCTCCGCAAAATTTATGCGGAGTCATATCGGAAGTTTATTTACGATCATTTAAGATCAACAGCAACCTCATGATATGAAAAACACTAATTAATGAATATAATAAAGAAAACAGACTCCAACTAAATGAAGATCCCTTATTGTGGTGGAGATATAACATTAAATATATAAAGTTTTTGCTCCCATAGTTCGCATTTACTTATCGGCGCCACCAAGTTCAGTGCCAAGCGAACAGTTATTTAGTGCGGCTGGTTTAATATTTTACGAACCCTTGAGAAACCGCTTAGAAGGCGAAAAAGCCGCAAAGCTTTTGTTCGTAAAATATAATTTGCCTCTTGTCAATTTTGATTACTAAGATGAATCATGAACATGTATGTACAATTGTACACATTATATATAATATAAATAAATGTTGCTGACTCTATTAATCATAAATTTATTTATATTTTCCCAACAAATTTCACCTCCGCCTCCGCCTCCGTTAACCTTCGCATCCGCGGAGGCGAACCTCTTCACCTCCGCATCCGCCTCCGCCTCCGCTAAGTAGGCCTCCGTTACAACCCTAATAAAAACTGCTCTTAAATGGGTGTAAATTGTTTTCCTGTATACGTAAGGTTAGTGTGGTGTCGGATTGAGGTTTTCCTTGAGAGTATGTCAAAGGGAAGCAGATATAAAGGGGAACACTTGTTACATTTTAATGACACTGATGTGCGGAAATCGTTATCAACATTGTATGCACTTCAGAGTACCGGAATGTAATTAAATCTTGATTCTTGAAAAATAGTTGTGTGGCTAGAGTTCACAGCTGAGTGATAGAGACAGCGCGAAGTTTTGTTGTAACTAATTTAGTTAGAGAACATTTCAGGTTTTTGTCAGACATTCGAAATAAGTTAATTTTTCCGCACTTATCGAATTTAATAATCGTCTCTTATACATTTTAATTATCGTTCGTAATATTTAGTTTTACTATATGTCTTACATTTGAAGTGATGTGCGTGGTCGTGGAATTTCTCTTTCAAGTACAGTAGATATTAAAAAGTCATGAATCCTTTTTAGTGGTGACCTGCGCACATACCCGTGAGTGAGAGCGAGTTTCGCTACGATACTATACTACCTAATATTTTCTTTCTTAAATTCCTTTCATTCTCCTAGCTCTCTTCTATGACGAGAAAATCTAGTATAAAATAGTTTTCGACCTCCTTAGCAAAGCATCAATCATCGTCGACAAACGCAAAGATTGATATCTCATAAATAGATGTGTAACATCACTGTCCCATTTCTTAAGACAAAAATATGAGTACAACGACCCATGTGCCCCTTGTGGGGAGCGAGTGGGGCAGTGGGGGGGGAGCAGTGGGGTAAGGGGCAAAGCGAACTAAGCGTTACGACTAACAATCTGCTTAGCATCGATCCGATAAATTGGATTAAATTCGGCTCAGCTTAGCGGAAAGTTTTGTATGTGTACATTCTTGACCTATAAACTTTTGGCAGTTAGCAGTCGCTTCTTTGTAATCTTGTTTGGATAATCTAAAACTCCTTTACCGAGATCCTTCGATGCTGTGTATTTTAAAGGGCTTATATTCGCCCTTATTGACAATGGTTACTAATGGAGCAGATGCAGTCAAGTTTAATAAAATGTTATTCGGTGAAAGTTGTAATGCAAGCAGACAGATACTTTCCTATCTATAACATAAGTATTATTTATAGGCATAAAGTAACATTGATAAAGCGTTACAACTTATTAGTTATTTTTGTAGCGTTATTATAATATCAGAGATTATGATTTCAGAATTAAAAACATTGTGAAATTGCAGACTGACTGATAGACTTATTAAAGTTATTATATAAGTATGAATACAAGATAAAGTAAAATATAAATTTGAAAACGTGACAAAGATGGAACCAGCATTACCTGCTAAAATCTTATAGACGTACTATTTTTAGACTCATGTTTTTGTAAATTTTACAGTTGAGAATTGAGATGTTACAAATTGCAATTTTTCAATAAATTATTATACTGCGTAATAATAAATAGTACTTTTTTATAAGCTGTAGTCATAATATTATCATCCAACCGCAATTATAATTCCGAGATAATCTGGAAAGCACGTGGATTTGACGCATGAATAAATAATGATTGACCTTCGAAGAAAGAAATATAAAAAGGTATAAGAGCTTTTTATTATTTAGCTTTGAAGATGTTACTCGTATTATGTTTAACAGTATAGGCTTCATTTTAAGAGCACAGGGCTGGATTAAGTTTATTACAATTCTTTTCTATTGCATGAATATGAATATAGAGCATATAATTCTAAAAGCTATATGCGTGTTTAAAAAAAAAACATTAAAGATAATATGTACACGTTTCAGAAAATAAATATGTTTACAAAAGTGAAATTTAACGAGAGATATCACGTTTCATAGTTTTATTAAATACAATGAATAGAAGTTTCGATGCAGGGTTTCATTAAAAACTAGCCGCCCATCGCCTTCCCATCGCAGCTCCAATCGGGCTGACCCAATTTAAAAACGAAACAATGTATTAGGTACCTATAGGATTTATAAGTAGGTATATTCTATGTGGTTTAGGAAAAATTAAGCTTTATGCTGGTGAAAGAATTTTTCAAAACGGTGAAGTAGTTTTTGTGTGGAAACTTTACAGACACTCATACAAAAACATAAATGTTTCCTGTTTATTAAGGGGAAGCTCCCTAAATTTTATGTGTTTTTGCATTAATATTCTGAAACAGGCACACATACAATCAAAATGGAACTTTAGTATATGATTTATTGGGTCTTTTTCTTTCGATGTACAAGACAGTTACGTAATTGTAACATTTTCGCTCGATTCATTTTTTATTCAAAAATTATGCCTTTTTTAAGGATAATTACATTTTTTTAAAGATTTACTTGGACTTTATGTCTAAAATAAATGTTAACAGTAAGAAAATAGAGTTTACTATCGAATCCCAAGATATTTTTTCTCTAGATCAATTATTACTTTAGTTATAAACGAAATAAGAATTGAGACTTACTTTTCGAGCTCGAACGCGATCAAAGAGCGCACGCGATATTCAACTTTATTACGGCTGTATTAGCGTCTAGTACCGTAACCGGTCTCTCAGTGCCAGAAATGAGAAAGGGAGCCTCCTCTTAACAGCTTAGATGAAATGAATGAAATAATGTTTAAAGCCCGTCCCTGTCGCAGCGGCTGCTACTCAATATCTGTATTGATTCCTTTCTTTTGTATTATTCAGTTCGAAATTAATCTCCTAGATCTGGAATATCTTATTAACTTTAGAATAAGCGAATAGAAGCTTTCATTCCTGAATGGTTCAAGTAATAAAATTCTTCAAGAACAGATCTATGAAGATCTACTATACGGAATAAATCTTTACTTTTTATATTCACCAATCTAAGTGACTATTGTATGTGGATAATGATCCAGAAGTCCCTGGTTTGAATCCTCGAACGTAAAAAATGAAAATTACAGATTTCAATTTGTTAATTTTTCTTGTAAGTATGTACAGTTGTACACCCAAGTATGTATATAAAATATAAAAAAAAATACAGGCGCAATGAAATAATATATCGTATTGCAACAAAGAATACACATACAAATCTGTACTTCAATGCATCCCGCATGTATACGATGCACTCGCACACAGTCACAGATCTATCTTGCAGTGGTGTGAGTGACGTTGTTCTTCCCAATTCTCATTCCGATGTTCGGAGTGTCGGAGTGTAGGATGTGATAAAGCATTTCATTTTAAAACTTTTACACATTACAAATAAAATACATCTTACATACACTCTTGTTCCTGTATCATTTCATTAGAAACGCGCGAAACGGAGCTTACGGAGCGCTCTCGATTGTGCTCCTATGAAACAAGATTCAGTACATTGCCTAAATACGAAATCCAATAAAAGTGAAAGAGAAATTTCACCACAGTCGCAGGACTGTGGCGTGAAACAAAAGATACTATGGGAAATTAGGTTTAATTAATAGCCATATTCGGAGCGCTCGCGCTGCTCAGACGCGACGTTGCCGGTTATTACCACCGCGGCCGCATCGCAATTCGCATGACAGCAGCAATTGCGCGCGACGTTGCCACTTCTATGTAAACAAACACTATGGGTATGAATACGTTCGCGAATGCAATTCTCATTCCGATGTTCGGAGTGAGAAGATTTTATGTTTACACTAGGATCTCGATGGGTCTACAACGATCTACGTAGTACTACAAGTATTACAATACTCTCAATCTCTAATATCGCCCACATAATTTAAATAATAAACCAGGATAAAGTAATATTCCGATTTCGGAAATTAATTCCATTTCGGTATATAAATTTATTTTGTCCGTCAAACGAAAGTCATTAAGATCTTCTTTGTAGTTGAAGTCCGCTTATATTGGAAACTAATAAAGGAATAACTTCGCTTTTTCGAGATATTATATAAAACGTGATTCCTCTTAACAAACTTGTTATGAAAACAAAGTATCTACTTACTTGTTTTTGCCTGTTTCAGTATTTTGTATAACTTCCGATCAGAGTTATTTGAATCGGGCAAATAAGTAGATATTTTACCCATAAAAAGTAAATAAAGTTTTTTTTATCGAATAATAGAAAGATTTGGCAGCGGAATGTTTACCAAGCAAAACATTCTAAAAGATTAAATGGTATTAGAGTATTTTCACACGAGATTAGGTTGTTTTTCTGCGCTTTTCTTTGTAGTTCAATCTATTGCGGTGAGCGAATAAAACGACTCTAACTTCGTTTTCGCGGTCTATTAAAGCGAAGGTGTCAAATGAAATATAAGTGTGCAAGCTTATAAGAGCTATTTGATTTAGCAACAAATGGCTGTTAGCTGAGCCGTAATCGCTATCAGCCAGGCGATCGATACAGCGCGTCCTGCGCGCCGATACACCATACACTCGACACACGACACAATGCAGTTTTGGGGATCTGGTACACCAAATGGGATGATACCAGGGTATTGTAAGTCAGCAATACTTACTATGGAATGATAAAGAACAGCTTTTGAAGCTACTACGCTTACTACGTAACTACGGCATATTACGTTGAATACCACAAGAGATGTGTAGAAAAAGATTCGTGGTTCTATCAATGAAAATATAAACAAAAATGGTATAAAAATGTTGTTACGTGAGTTTGTTTATAAATATTCATTCGTATGTGTTTGGTAAATATTGTATTGATAAAATGTAAATAATAAAAAGAAAACGATTTTTCAACATGATACTTGTATGTTTATTTTAGTTTGTATAAAGGTTTATTTTATCTTTGATGAAAAATAAAGTATGCTTTTCTTTAGAAGGTCTTCATAAAATAAGAATTTCTATATAAATAAGAAAGCAATGACACCATTATACATGTTATTATACTAATAGAGGAAAATAGGATATTTCTACGATAACATGCGAAGGAAATGTTTTATTTGTTAACCACTTGACGTTCTTCCCCAACATTAATAAGCCTCCAACTTTTAGTTCAGGATCTTACTATACTAGAGTATATTACGGTGTTACTCGCTCACTCGTTCGGTTTCGGAATATTGATTTTAAAACGTAAAGTACAATATAAGCTCCGTAGTAAATCTTGTTAACATGTATCCTGGTACAAAAAACTTGTATATGATTGTTAAATTTTCAAACGTTGTACGCCATTACATATTTATCCCTAAACGCGTGTTTCCCGCGGCTTCACTACCCTATGTGCTTGTCTAGACATAATATTATTTATCACTGTACTAACTTTTCTCAGCTGATCCGATCTGCATGTAACAAACATAATTACATTCATATGACCTATTCGCCTTTATAATATTAGCAAGATATTTAGCTGTAGGTAAATACTAATCAGATAGAATTAAACACAATTTTCTTAATTAAATCTTATTATAAATCATTCTTAATCTTTAATCTTATATTTTATGTTCATATTCTTCCCTTGTCCTCCCGTTGGAAATAATATCTTTCTGCGAGTTGTGTAAATTAGACCTTGATAATACTAATATACGTTTCATTAAACGTAATTTTCAGTAATATAAAAGGGATTAAGAATATCTCGGATTAAATATTATTATAGGCTCACGTTGTACGCATCGTGTATGTGTGTATGGCCGACACAATCCCTGCACCGTTCGACTTTACGGGCCTCATTAAATTACATCCCCATTTCGGAGGCTAATAGCTTTTAACGATGTTATAAAATTATATGAAACGTGTCATCCCGGCCTGTACTTGAACGGAATAATTTTGTCAAAGCTTTCGTTAGCTTTTTAAAGGGTTGCTAATTTATCCCTTAATGGGGCACGGCCGCAGGGGGCAAAGGGGCAGGGGGCAGGAATAGCAAGCGTTTATTTTGTTCGCGTGTTCTACAAGAGCTCTCTGCAGTCCTTTGCTTTGAAAGTACAGATCAGATACTCGTGTTAGAGCTTTTTATTTATTTTGCAGCCGTTGCAAACAATTCGTAACTGTTTGGCAATTTTTTATAACCTTTTCGTGAAATTATGATTAAAATGAAAATGAAAATCTTTATCTTGTATATATTTTTACGAAAACAACTTAAATCGGTGGCTTGTCTTATGTTATTTGTGGCTAGAAACAGTACCTAGTAAATGATAAAATTCTGTTTCATCAAACAAATGATGAAAATAATAACGGTCATAATTAATCTTATGAAATGAAATTGATACGACTCAAGCCGCTCGTAAATAGTGTTCCAAAGTACCCAGTTCCCTTGAACTACGAGATGAGCAAAACTTAACAAGTAATGAACAGTAATTGCTGCGACCCCTAATTCAAACATTAATGTACTCGGGGCTCTTTAGCAGATACTTGTGGAGAGTGACAACAAATTATGTCCTTTGTGTTATGAAATAAATAACTATAATTGTATAGTGTGTAATATTTTGTA
>CAJQZM010030301.1:25034-42187 GCA_907164665.1 Colias nastes | reverse complement strand
TTTTACCCATATTGTGAAATACATATACTTATATACATATATATATATATATATATATATACATAATAAATAACCACAGTTTATAAATATAAGGAATTAAAAGAATACAACTATATTGCATACTATATAATAGATACGTATATATTATAATAATAATGTCTTTCGGCTTTGTTTCCGTTATATACAACGCAACTAAGGTTTTCCGACGAATTCGTTAATCAAATGTTTTTTATATTTATGCTTAAAAGAATTTTTAGACATTGACTCACGTAGCGGCGGCGGTAGATTATTCCAACACTTAGTTGCGTTGTATACAAAGCTGCCTCTAAAGGCGGTTGTATGGTATCTGGGCATAACCATCATGTATGTTGATGCTCTTGTGAAGTGTGAGCCATCACCTACCCACCTAAGTTTATTATAAAGGTATTTTGGTATCTGTGACGTCACCACCTCAAAAAGCATCACAGCAAAGTGAAGGCGCCTGCGTCTTTCCATATTGAGGGTTTTTGCCTGGATTAGATATGGCGTAACATGTTCTCTTGGCGGTATGTCCCAGCAGAACCGAGCACACGCATTTTGAACCCGCTGTATGGCATTCTTGGTCCTTGCTAGCAATATTGCACCGTACATAGTATCTCCGAAGTTAAATTTCGAGAGAACTAGTGCCTCACAGAGCCTTATACGTAAGGGTGTGGTGATATAGTTTCTGATGCGATACAGTAGCTTTAACCTATAGAAACAGTTCGATATAGTTGTGTGGAAGTGCTTTTCGAATCTGAGGTTCTCATCAAATACAAATCCAAGATTACGAGCTTCTACGACACGATCTATAGTTTGCCCTTCAATTTTTAATGTTAAATCGTATCCAATCACTTTTTCGACCATCCTCGGTGTCCCTAAAACCATAAATTTGGTCTTTGTAGGATTAAGGACAAGTGAGTTTTTCTCCGACCACTTTGATATGCGCATCAGGTCCGAGTTTAGCTCAGCAATAGCATCAGGAGTTCGGGACGGATGGAATGAGATGTATAATTGAATATCATCCGCATAAAGATGGTATCGACTATACATTATCTCGCTGGTGATATCGGAGGTATATAGTATAAAGAGAAGTGGGCCCAAAATGGAGCCCTGTGGGACTCCCCTAGTTACCACCCTTTGCTGAGAATACACGACCGACCCGTCCTCCTTACGAAGCGCTACTGTTTGTGTACGATTGCTGAGATAGCTACTGAACCAACTGACTGTTTCCTTGCTTAACCCGTAAAACGACATCTTAGATAAAAGTAAAGGTATATTGATGGTATCGAAGGCTCTTGTATAGTCAAGAAAGACAATAGCAGTGCTCATGCCCGAATCTTGCGCGGTCAAAATGTTATCAACAACTTCGGTCAATGCTGAGACAGTACCTCGACCTTTCCTAAACCCAGACTGTAGGTCTGAAAGTAATCCATTCTGCTCCAAGTACTGAGTTAGTTGGCCGTGCACTATCCTCTCGATAACTTTTGACAGACAAGGGAGAATGCTGATTGGCCTCAGGTCTTTTGAGGTCGCTGGATTTTCTTTTTTTGCTATTGGCTGGACTAGTGCTCTTTTCCAAAGTTCAGGAAATGTATTTGTTTTAAATGATGAATTTATTATGTGCGTTATGGCTGGGAGCGTTTTGGAAACTGTGAGGTTTAGCATGTCAAGAGATATGTCATCCACTCCTACCGCTTGTGATTTTAAAGTTTGTAATGCCTTGAGAACAGTGTTTTCGGTTACAGGTTTAAGCGTGAACGAAGCGTCGCCATGTCGGTGAAATTCAAAGTAAGTAAGGCTTGAAAGTGCAGGTTGGCTGTTTCCAGGAACTTTGAGAAAATCATCATTTAGTTTATTAGGATCGTTAAGGTGTGATGGTAGGTTATTGTCTCGTTTAGGCTTAATAACAACTTGTTGCTTGATATGTTTCCATAGTTTTGGAGGATTATTGATGTTATTGTTTACGTAAGTATCAAAGTACGATTGCTTTTCTTTATAGTAGGGGAGCCCAGGATGCTAAATGTGGATTTACTCGAGCGTCACGGGAACCTATTAGAATTGGTAGATTAGACCATAGCGAGAAAAAAAGGTCCTATAATGTTTTCACTTTTAGCGGTGGGGAAGGGTTTTTTGATTTTTTTTAATTTAAAAAAGAAAAAAATTGGCTTGGAAATACTCAAGCGCGTTAGATATTGATATTTTGCATGCTCCAGGACGTCACTGAAAAAAAGTATACGTTAATCTGACGATTTAAGTGGCGATTTAATCGCTATGAAGAAAGGGTAAAAAATTAAAGTAATATTATTCGAGCGCGTCAGATTAATATATGGGGGGGTTAATTACAATATAAGAAGTCCCCATTTCGCTAATCTGACGATTCGAGCTCAACCTTAGGGAATTATGGATTATTCAAATTTTCCAGCGGGGCCCCTGAGCGCACCCACCAACCATAACTGCTCATATTGACTAGAGGTACTAATGAATAGCTAAGGTACCGTCCCTTATAGTAATCTGACGCGCTCGAGTAAATCCCAAAATCCCCTCTTGGGCTCCCCTACTATTATGCAAGGCGGTGCTAACTAGTTTTTTTAGGTCTTTGTAATATTCTATGTATTTTGTATCTTTGCTTCTTCGGGCTGCAACCTGTGCTTCGTCTCGAGATTTCATCATCATTTGGATATTGTATGTAACCCAAGGTAAGACCTTTCGTTTCAGGTGCTTTTGTTTCTTAGGGGCGTAATGATCAAAAATAATTTGAATGTATGCAGTAAGAATGTTCACCATCTCGTCAACATCTTTCATTTCCAAAACTGTTTGCCATCTTACTTCTTCCAATGTAGCATCAAGACTTTCCATGTCAATGTCCTTGAGCGATCTGTAAGTTATCCATTTCGGAATATATTTATCTTTAGGTACGTCTAATATACAGGATACAAAGGCATGGCTGCTCAGGGCGCTGATGTGATTAACAGACACGTGCGATGCTGGAATATTGGTGCAAATCAAATCTAATAATGTCTCAGTTCTATCCGTGAAATGAGTTGGCTCGGATATAAGCTGATTAAGATTCATCACGTTCAAAAAACTTTCTAATTTGTTACAATAGGCATGTTGCCTGTTTAGAAGATTTATGTTGAACGATTGACCTCTTTCTCGAAGTTGGACCTGCCTAATTGGACGGTTTGTCCGAGGTAGACATATTCGTCAACAACTTCGAGAATAGAGTTTCCAACAGAGACCGGAGTGGGCACAACATGGACATTTGACATGATTTTCGTCTTGTCCATGTTCATGCTAAGGCCCACTTGTTGTGAAACTCTGTAGAGGTCATCGAGCATTGCATTAAGGTCTTCCAGGGATTCTGCCATGACTACGATGTCGTCGGCAAATCGAAGATGAGAGATGTACTCGCCATTGATATTGATGCCAAGTCCTTTCCATTCTAGAAGTTTAAAGGCATCTTCCAGTGCAGCGGTAAAAAGTTTTGGTGATATCACGTCTCCTTGTCTGACACCGCGCTGCAAAGGAATCGTCCCTGTACACTGTTCTTGTACTCGGACTGACATGGTGGCGTGTTCGTACAAATTTCTCAATACTTCGATATACCGATAGTCAATGCGGCACCGCTGGAGAGACCTTAATACGGCCCAGGTCTCGATCGAATCGAAGGCTTTTTCATAGTCCACAAACGCTAAGCATAATGGCAAATTATACTCCTCGGTTTTCTGTATAATTTGCCGCAGCGTATGGATGTGGTCTATGGTGCTAAAGCCTTTACGGAAACCGGCTTGTTCGGGAGGCTGGAAGTCATCTAACCTGCGTTCGAGACGATTCGTGATAACCCTTGAAAACAGCTTATAAACATGACTCAGAAGTGATATCGGTCTGTAGTTCTTCAGTAGGGTCTT
This sequence comes from Colias nastes, assembly GCA_907164665.1. Taxonomy (NCBI): domain Eukaryota; kingdom Metazoa; phylum Arthropoda; class Insecta; order Lepidoptera; family Pieridae; genus Colias; species Colias nastes. The sequence continues at coordinate 38,258 of CAJQZM010030301.1, read as the reverse complement.
GTCTCCCTTCTTGAAGAACAGAACGACCACACTCCTGCTCCATGCTTCAGGCGTTGTGCCCTCGAGTAGAACGGAATTAAATAGCCTCTGGAGCATTCTGAGGATTGGTTTTCCACCCGCTCTCAGAAGCTCAGAGGTGATTCCATCCTCACCCGGCGCCTTGTTGTTCTTAAGCTGTTTCAGAGCCATCCTAATCTCGTACAGGCTGATATCCGGGATATCTTCGGTGAAATGTCGGGTTAGTCGGGCTCTTGGGTCTTTCGCCGGACTAGAAACAGGCTTGGCAACTGAGGTGTAAAGCTGCCGGTAGAATCTCTCGACCTCTCCCAATACCTCTGACTTGGCCGACACCACTACACCACGATCTGTTTTCAGCTTTGTCAGCCGGCTCTGCCCAATAGACATATCTCTTGCAAACACTTTCGAGCCTTGGTTTCGCTTAATCGCTTCCTCAATACTTGCAGTATTAAAGGAGCGTATGTCGTGTCGCAGAGATTTCGATATCTGTCTATTGAACTGCCTATATGACTTAGCATCTTCAGATGTGCGCAGTGGCATAGAGCGCCGGTCTGCCATTAGTTTGAGAGTTTGGTCTGAGAGTTTTTGCGGTTTTATTTTACGCTGGGTCTTAAAGTGTGACCCAATCGCGCGGATAGTATCTACCAGCCTGTTATTTAGTTCGTCCACAGAAACGCTACTGTCGATGCAAGCGAAGCGATTTTGGAGTTCGAGTTGAAAGCTCTCGGGGTTTTGGATTTGCGCATGAGAAGGACGGAGCGTAGACTTCATCAGACGTGATCTTTCACGTTTGACATTAATATTCAAGATGCCTCGTACCATTCGGTGATCGCTTCCGGTTTTCACCCTATGGATCACGGAGACATCTTTAAATATTTGTCTTTTCGTGGTCATAATGAAGTCTATCTCATTTTTTGTCTTCCCGTCGGGGCTGAGCCAGGTCCACTTCCTGTGGGTCGGTTTCTGGAAGAAGGAGTTCATCATAAAAAGGCCTTCCTTCTCCAGAAAGTCAGCTAGTCTCTGACCCCTCGGGTTGCGCTGCCCAAATCCAAATTGCCCCACTCTCAACTCATCATCGCCTCTCTTACCCAACTTTGCGTTGAAATCTCCCATCACAACATTGAAGTGGGTTTTCGAGGTATGTATGGCTCTACTTACGTCCTCATACATAACTTCCACTTCTTCATCGGAGTGAGCCGAGGTCGGTGCGTAAACCTGTATGACCTTCAAAGAATATTTTTGAGATATTCTGTGTGTAAGGCACGCTACCCTGCTCGACACACTCTCGATGCTTACGATGTTGTTGACGAGAGATTTGTGAACGATAAACCCGATTCCACCTTGGGACTGTTGGTCGCCCTCCCGGTAGAAGAACAAATTTCCGGACGTCAAGGTTACCGTGTCCTCCCCCTGTCTTCGGACTTCAGATAACCCTATGACATCCCATCGTAATTTGCTCAATTCCTCTTCCAGCTCAACAATCTCTTCATCCGTCCTCAAAGTGCGTGCATTATATGTTACCAGGGCCAGGGGTCGTCGGGAGTGGTAGCCGGATCTCATCCGGTGATTCTTAGCACCCCTTGCCCCGCCGTTACCATGGCCGCTACCGTAGCCAGGAATAGCGGGGCTGCCGGGTACTAGGGGCCTGGTTGAGGGTGTACTCATCATGAGGGGTATGATGCCATACTTTCCACGCTTCGCAGGCGGGTTGGCGAGCGCAGTGGATATTAATGTCGAGTTAAGTCGCGGAACGCTGCTGCCCGTCCCGGTTAGGTATCCCTTAGTCGCCTCTTACGACACCCACGGGAAGAGATGGGGAGGTGCTATTCTTAAACCGGCACCACACGGTACATCGGCACCACATGCAAGCGTATGCTCTGTAAAAAGTAGATCTGAATATGAAATGTTTTTTTGAGAACCATTGTATGATATGTTATTACTTCCTCATTTACAGAAGTTCATATAATATATATTAAAAACTTGATTGAATTATTTCATATAGCGGATGTAACATGAATTTTCAAACGAAAGTTGGAATATTGAACTATGAATGAAATTTACAATATTGGAAATACTAAATCCAGATAGAGATTAAAATCTGAAAATCTGGATTACGGAAAAATCCAAACATCGATTTGTACAAGTCCTCTATGATAGTTTTTCCGTGAAAATATGATTTGAGTGTACCGCGTGTCCGCTGCACAAAGCCGGGATTGATGAATAAAACAATCCACATATATGTTTTATCTGCGAGAGCATGCGAGGCCGATACCATAAAGTTTCATCTGGTTTTGTTCATTTCATCGAATTTATGGAAACCACTGATCGCATCCTTTAAACTGGATTGTAACCCAGATTACCTCTCCTTTGTAGAAAAACCCCCAGTATTTGTGTTTAATAAGTGTAAAAATTCCAATTCCCGTAAAGGTTTCTTTAGAAATATTTTTCCCACCCGCTATATTTTCCCCCCGACTCGGAACCATCGAGAGCTTTTACGGCTACATTAATATTGATGTTATTCGTCTAACACATTCACGTATTACCTACTAGCAATTATAACTCGGGACCTTATATAGATCGACTTCTCATAGCTCCACTGTGAGCAAAAAACTGCTCTTAGACGCAAAAGGCAAAGCGAGCTTACGACAACTCCTCGAGAGAAGTCGGATACTACTTAGTGCTGCACTGTGCACTTTGTATGAGTTGTGCTGCTTTATGAAACAGTATAGAATTTCATATTTTTGTTAAAATAATTTACATATTTTCATAAACTTCTCTGCTATAATAACATGTTTCGGTTGTTGATTTAACTATAAATTGACCTCGTTCATTACATTTGATGAAAATTCGATATCATCAGAGCTGAACATGTTCGAGCGGGTCGCGAGGTAAATAATTTTGATACGTAAATGCTAAAATATGTACTGCGGAGTAAACTAACGAGCGATCAATTAAATACACGTATTCGATAATAAATTAACAGCAGTAAATAGTGTATAATGAAACACTGATTAATTCGAAACGTATCGATTGTAACATTCTAACGTACATTCTCTTAATTATCTAGCCGCGACAGCTGTAGTGTTTGTTTGTGTGCAGTTGGCGCGAGTCATACAAGCTTTTACTGGCTTTCTTATCAACGGTCGGTAAACACTGATCGGTGCACCCGCCACCCGCCGCGCACCCGCCGACTGATATGATTTCATATGACATTCATTTGTATTAAACTATTCGTTTACTACATATCTACGTGTATCGATTATAGCTAAATTATGATTCACGCAAGTGTCGCTGTGTAGTTATTTATGTGTTGGGTGGAATGTTTTGACTAAAGATTTAATGTATTCTAGTAATAATATTTACTTTAATAATAATAATAACAAGTTGTGTTTCACTTTGCTATAACACACGCGGAACTTTGTTTTGTTTTATTTTAGACGGCAATGACTCATTCAATAAATTGTCTCTCTTTCTTCTCACTGAATTTCCCTTATCATCAGGCGAAGTGTTTTCTTTATCCATAAATTAAATAAAACCGTTCATATAATTAAATACTTTATTGTTCACATTATTCATGACAATTTATAATGTAAGGAAGAAAACCACAACCTGTGAAACAAACCTAGTAAATTCCTAGTTTGAATCCCTTTAATAATAATAGAATAACACTTATCCACGTCTACCTCATTAACCAAAAGAAAAGCGATCGGTTTGTTCGACTCTCAATACATTTCCCCGCACAGATGTAATTACACATTTAATAAGAGCCGTGACGGTAACGAATGCAATTCTTTTCTTGAACAGTAATTTTCCTTTATCAGCATCAGTTGGTGGCGAGGCAGGTCTGTATTAGTTCCTATGTGATATTATATTCTCGTGTTTAATTATACGTGATAGTGCGGTTTCGAGAATGCCAGGTACTTAAATCAGTCGTGCTGTCGATTTTTTCTATGCTTAAGTTTTTGTAATAAAGTCTAGATAGTGTGAACAAATTAGACGCATTTATAAACGGGTTGTTGTTTTGTTTTCAAGGAAACTTTTCTTCAATTATACTGTTTATGTCGTTGTTTTTTGTGTGTTTGTGATATTAGTTAATTTATTATTCTAGTACAGTCTTTCCCAACGTGGGCGATAACGCCCCCTTGTGGGCGCTGCAGGCCTAAAGGGGGGCGGTAAGAGACCCAGAAAAAAAAGGGGGCGTTGTGTAGGGCTTTGGGGTCGATTTATAATTTCATTTACCTAGCTAGGAAGACTCTTAGACACCGACTGAGCTCTCGACTTCGAGAGTCGACATCTTGTGAACATCAACTAATATTAATTAAGATATAGCTCAAACTCGGTTCGATATAATAGACCGCGGGCAATCATGTTTTAACAAGTTTTTGTTAAATAATCAGATTTGTACATTCCTGTATCAATCGGCTGGTTCTATAATACTTGTTCTTGCCACAGAACATATAAAAGAGGTTAGAAAGGCGTTTAAGGCGGGGCAGACGCGCCAAGGATATGAGCACTGCTCACATCTATGCGATCGCGCTGTTTAGTCACTCGCTATCTGCAACGGAGAGAAGTACTGCGAACGCAGCGACAAAATTATGAGAAAATGCCTTCATGTACGGTAATTACTTGCCGTGCAAGAAGCCAAGTGCTTAACTTAAACAAAGGAAGCATTTCTTTTCATCGGAAAGTAAAAAAACAACGATATTTTAGTATAAGTCTTTCAAAATGTCCTTCAAATAATTCATTACCCAAAAATATACATTGCGGGCTGCATTCGCTCGTCATTTTCAACACGTCAATTAGAACGCGTAATGTAGTGCGTACAAGTGCGTAGCATCGCGGACCGCGGTATTAGCTCTAGTGCTGGGCGTAGTAAAAGATGATATCGATAGATTTTTTCAATTTAAAGATACTCTGTCCGAATACTATAAAGTTGCGTTTCAATAATCAGTTATAAGTACTAAGCGGTTTTTAAGTATGTTTAAAAAGGGGGGCGTTAAAAAATAATTTATTCTTAAAGTGGGCAGTAGACAAAAAAAGGTTGGGAACCCCTGTTCTAGTAACTACCTACAGTCAATTTTAAAGTGTATTACAAGGTTTAACATCTTACAATTTAGATTTAGTTGGAGTGTGTTTGCAATTGTAAGAGGCACTCGAGTTTATTATTGAGTTACAATCTCAGCCACTTCGAACATAACATTTCCTAGGCGCGAATCGAAGCGAATCGAATCGCGCTAATTAATATGTTATCTAAACTGAACTGCGGATTGAAAGTTAGAGACTTTCTATAGACGTCCGAACTCAGCAAATAGACGATGGTCCGAAACTTGGACGAGCTGCAACTGAATTGAATTAAAATGGAAGTTAACAAGCTGCACTCTTGTGTGTTTTGTGAAATAGATGAAGTGACGTTATTAGTTCTCAATATTTGTGGCAGTTGGATAGCAGAACTAGAAATTTAATTATTATATTGCTCGGTAAGAAATCCAAACAATCCAAACATTCGGACAGATAAATAATCCGACAAAATTTAGATTCTATATTATCAAGCTTTAGCTGTGTCTGCGGTTTTACCCGCATTGATTTGCTCTTATTGGTCGTAGCCTGATGATATAAATTATAGCCCATAGCCTTCCTCGATAATTGGACTATCTAACAGTGAAGTAATTTTTCAAATCGGGGTACTTGAGATTAGCTTTATAATATTGGTATATCAATATAACAGTATATTAAATCAACACACTCCTATGATCTCCAAACTACCTCCAAGTTTCGCTGTGTTGTGACTTACACAACTTATGATATACAATTTACAATGGCGTATCAATGCGGCCAAACATCTGTACACGTGCGACGTATCACGGCAACTGTTAGCTTGTTAGAGAACTACACAACTCTGTAACTTGCACAACTTCTAATGTGATGCCTTGACGTGTGTATAATTGTCGTTAGAGATGTGTTGTAGCGCCAAACTTCGAATATGGTTTTGAGAAGCGTTAAATTTGATAATTTGTGAACTACAGATACATAATAAATATCCCTCAGTTATTTTAAATTAAGCAGTTTGTTCCATTTAAGACAGGCACCTGTAACACTTATGCATTATAGAGGTACCTTATCATTTGTTTCCTCAGCATATTTGTTCGTGAGTTTAACTTTAAAAAAATCTTTCTAGAGAGCTGGCAACACACCCGCATTGCCTCTTATGTTGTTGATGTTTAAGAACACTTTCCATCAAGTGATATCCTGCTGAAGCCAGGACAATACAAACATATTAATATAACGTATCTCTACTTGTATCTAACCAGTAATTATTATTACAGTTCAAGTGGAGCAACCTCGACGCCACGCCATGGATCCCGGCGAGCTAGATGACATGGCGCGGCGGCTGGTGCGCACCGGCCGCTTCCTCACCATGCACAAGCGGCGCAAGAAGCGGCTCCTCACGCGCTCCCTCTGCCAGGAGACGGGGCTGCTTGACGACCTGCTCCTCGGACAAGTCAAGGCAAGTGGACACAGTGACTGACGAATGTACCGCGCTCTTATGTAGTCGTTCATGTAAGTCGATATTTCGCAACGCGTTTTTTTATCGATACGATGCGATGCGGCGATAGTATTTTGTTGTGCAGCGAAGGTTTTGATTATTGTGTGTCTTGCGTTGGTGGGATGTGTTTTGTTTTACTTTAGTCTTGTTTTCTTTTCTTTATTTCATATCAATTGATATCAACCTAAGCGCTCATTATCTAGGCCTGGTAAAACCTGTAGACATACAAGGAATCCTATGCTTCGATATATGAACTGTATATTTGTTAAATTTTATCCAAAACTATTGTGCAGGTTTGATTCATTTAATATTTTAGCCATCTGATATTGCATTGTAATTACGTGAGTTTTTTTTAGTTATTGATGAAACTAATAGAAAAAGCTATGCATAAAACATTTTTTTTAATTGCTCATTATTGTTATAAAGCGTTTTAAATTGTTTAGTTTAAAGCTGATAATTTTACTATGAAATGTTTTTAATTATTTATTTTTTACTTATTCATAAAATCCTTTGAATTGTTTATGCTGTTTGTTTTTGGCAGCTTTTAGCTAAGTTTATTTAAAATATATTTTTAAATGAAGAAATGTTCGCTCTAGAGCTCTCTCTCAAAGCTCGTTGTCATCTTAGATATTTTGTTTCGCCCGTTCCATAGCAAATTAGCGAGAGTACAACGTGTACAACGAGTACAACGCGGTGTCTTGTTTTGAATTTTTCGCAACAATGGAAAATCCTTTGGCCACATTTTATAAAACTTTTAAGACGAGACGAAACAAAGGAAAACGCGAATCGTCACGGCTTCATTCTATTCGATTTGGTCATTACGCTGTCCTTCGATAATTCGGCTGTCAAATTTTAATGCCATTTGTTAGTATTCATGAGGTGGCATGGGTCACGGGCATGTGCGGCTTGTTAACGACGCCAGCGGAGATGTGACTCAAGGCGACGGCGGACGCTCACCGGCTTCTTACAGTTAAGTGTGAGATATGATAGAGATATTCTGCGGTAAACACGCGGGCGCCGCTATGATAACTAACATACGCCGCTAATAATAACAGCCGCTATACATAAAAGTAGATCTATTGCGAATCCGAAATGAGATTCATATTGAGGACGGAATATTAGCATACGATTAGGACTGGGGCTAATATTGGAAAGAGTGTAGTGTGTATCAGCCCTGAATATAATTTTATCATGTTATCCATTATAAATTTGTGTGCAAGTTTTTAATGCGCTTAATGTTTATATTTATTCCATTAAAATATTTCACACTGAAATTCTAACTCAACGTAGTAAAGCGGATTAAAATCGTGAATAGTATTTACTTTAGCGTACTATAAAGAGTTTTGTATTTAATCCTATTTGAGTATTAACATGTGAAAAGTACTTAATACGATACAATTAGAATAAATAAGAGGATTTATAAGGAGATTAATTTTTGAGATATAGATTCTAGTAGTCACTAAATAGAAGGGTTAATCTTTTAAATACTTTCACTGTATCAATTAGGCGTTGGCGCATACGTCTCCATTGTTATTAAAAGTAACGGCAGAGAAGTGCATCAATGAAGCCATTAGCAGTAAAGCGCAAGATATATTTGTTTACGCGGCTGCGGCCAAAGCGCGAATATTACTGATCGTTCGCGTAAATTAACCGTAGCGCTTAGCTTATTTTCATAAGAATAAAGCGTCACGAAACACCAGTAATAATACGAACTATTTATGTGTTTACTGCCGAATTGGTCATAGTAGTGATGTGATGAACTATCTTACGATATATTTTAATATTTTATAATTTTTATTTTAACACATCTTTTATAAAAGCTGTTGTAAGCAGATTATGATAATCCGATTAAGACTCGCGTAATACAATAATGGGTAGATTTGTTTTTATACTTTAGTATTTAAATAATTTATATGCTACATTAATGTAGTTTCCCACATTTCATGCTTATGAAATGTAATGTTGTGATGCATGCTCACCCGACGTTTCCGAAACATGGTTAGGTTCCGCTTGCGTCCATGTTTGAGCCGCCGCATTCAGGGCTTACACGATATTCCAACTCAACTGGCGCACAATATTCTCACAAGTGGAGATGGCCCGAGGTAACAATGCTTTATTATCTGCACTAATGCAAAATGGGACAGGAACCCTGTCTCTCATTCGGTAGCCATTTCACGACTCTAAATTCTATTTACTCGAGAAAAAATTGCATTCTAAAAGGCGCAAGATATCCAAAAGGAAATTGACACCGAAATAGACTCGGGGAAGAATTGATTGTTAGAAAACTCGTAATTTTATGCAAAGTAAGGAAGCTTCGCTAGATTCGACGTAGAATAAATATAGAAGTAATATCTAGATTTCAAAGAATTGAATGATTTCTTGCCTCGGCTTCAATTGATTTCTTAAAATGGACTTTTATGTCGCGTCTTCCGATTTAAATTTCCATTCCATATTTTCCTAAATTTCAACTGTGTGTCCGTTATTAATTTAAGACGTGATAAAGAGATTCGATCCGTCATATTATTAGCAATGGGTTTTCCGGAGCTGCTATCGAGAGATTTCTCTTGAAAGATTGACTCTATAAGATCAAATTTCCAATAAATATTAGTTTACACGCGTTATGCAAGATATTGTTGGACGCGGTTTAATTGCATTTTCATCGGTAACTCGATGATTGCTTATAAATTAATTATGGCCGCCCTGCCTTATCTATTTAAAAACAGGGTCGTTATTATAATGAAATTTGTGAGATAAGGAGATCAATAGGTGCTTTTTTAACTTCGTTAATAGTGTTAATAATTCTAGAACATATGTATTTAGAAAAGAAGGTTAATATTTATACTGAGCTTTAAGGTGGATTGGGCAAACTATTATATTTTTTAATGAAAATATTTTATAGTAAACAATGGTAAATTTTATTAAATGTTTAATTATTTTACGTTAATATAAATACAAAATTCCCAACATGATTAATTCAATTTATTGTTGTTACGGAAATATGCAACATTTTGAGGGCTTTTCATATTGAAATACATTAACATTTTATTGGAAACTGGATGTATAAATTCACGGAATACCTGTGTCGGAATGTGCGTGCATATTGAAATTATATTTTATGTTTTGTTTCGAGTCCAAAATGTAAGCGGTAAAATGCGATAATTTCGTGTCACTACTTTCGTGAGGAAGTCGGCACATTAGCGTACAATGTTGTCGACTATGGCGATGCGTCGAGCACTCAAACCACACAAATGAAACCTCTATTTCGCCGCGTATAGAGGCGCTTTTCCCACATCAAACGGTCCAGGGTTGTTGACAAAAGCAGGAATAATTTCACGATGCATTTTGGTCATTGATAGAGCGCCAAGTCTAGCTGTGTGCCAATCGTATCTCCGTAAGGCCGTTGACATTCGCTTGTGTTTTGATATCGATGCGAATATTATTTTTAGCTCTTTCTATTTGGGTTTAGTTTAAGTAGTTTTTAGTTTAAATACTCACAAATGTATGGATTTGATATATATTCTAAGGATTCTCTGAACCGACTGGATAGTTACAATTTTACGTATACATCTCATATTTTATATTGTGTTGTATGTAAAGGCATTTTATATAATACTAGTGGTCCGCCCCGGCTTCGCCCGTGGTACCTACATGTTTAAATTATCCTATCTCTCAAGTTGGATCGAACTGCACATGGTGTGCGAATTTTATTATAATCGGTTAAGTGGTTTAGGAGTCCATTGAGGACAAACATTGTGACACGAGATTTATATATATTAAGATTGATAGATAGCTCATCACTAGGATGTAAAAGAGAAAACCATAGACTAACCGCAAACACAAGTATGTACTTACAGTAAGCGCACTATTTCACGGCTTCAGTCCGATGGGAAATCTAGGACAGCCGGAACGTTAAGACGTGTCCTTTGAGGTTCGAAAAGCAGAAGACTTAGCTTCGAGCCTTTTTAAATATTTTATGAAGATATTATATTAAATAGTGACATTTGGAGTCACACCAGCTCAGTGCTGGCCTTGTGGTCGAGTTAACAAAAAGACTAGTACCCAAGCTTAAATATCTATCTATTTTCACTTCACTATTGTTGTCCAAAATTTTAGATGTATATGCAGTTTATCTAAAAATTTGCTTTTTAAAAATATTTATGTAGGCAATATGGCAATGAATCTTCGAATGTTGATATAAAGCAAAATAATGCTTTGCGAATATGATTTAGCGCCTGTTTCACAATCGTAAAGTAACGTCGCTTTTTTCAATTTGAATAACTTGAGACGGCATCATTTTTGTCATAGCGCCTTACTCGGTCATTGAGAAACAGGCGCGTATGTTGAGCGATCTATTCTACGGCGCTATTACGAAGGTTTTCTTTGCGTTTTAATGAACGTGTAAGTACTATAAAAATATGTCACCGACATAAAGCTGTATGTGTAGGTACGTGTTCGCTTTCAAGAAATCCAATCTAGCGAAGCCTTTGTCCAGAGAATTCACTTAATGAAACAGTGCACAAGTTATTAATTTTTTCACTAAACCTTGCACAGCTTTAATGGGGTCGAAATTTTGTAATATCGCCGTACATATAGGTCTAGGAGGTGACACGTGGACGTGCCGTACAATCCGCTTAAATAATGACATCGAGAGGAAATTGAAATCGTTCAGAACTACACGAACGTTGCACGAAATAAAGTAGACGTGTTCTCGATAAGTATTTTCATTAAAATATTGGTACATTTGAAAATGGAGTAGAGAGACTTCGCCTAAAAGCCCCTCCTATAGATAGATACAACTTATAAATACCTTCGTGACGTGGCACAAAAGCGAAGGCACTATCCGAACTCCGTTCTTTGAAAGTTTGCACAAAGTCCAAACTTGGCACTACAATTTTAGTCATTAGCAAGTTCAATATAGTGTAGGCGAGTGAGCGGATTATACGGCTTGTCGTGTGTCGATGGTATCGGCGCCCTTTGTCACACAAATGAACATCGGGACAGAGTGGGCCCTGTGCGAGTGGATAACGATATCTCTTTTACAGTGCATCCTGCAGCAGTCCGTGCAGTGGAAGTTCAACGCTTTCACCTTGGAGACAGTCTCTGGCGGTGAGTGACTTATTTTTGTAAATTAATTTTAAATTGGGGTATTTTAGTCGTTTGTTGATTTTCATTAATGCATTAATTAAGAAACTACTGCATTAATGCATTAATTAAGAAACTACTGGGCTATTTACAATATTTCATCAATGTAAAGCTTTTTATTAAAGCCTTTTATAATAGTTATCGTGGGTTGAAAGTTAGTTTATTATAATATATGCCGATGTACGTGTTTACGAAGTAAAAGCCTGTTTTATTCGCTGAAGTGTCAGGGATATTTTTAGATACTTCAGATGAAAATGCTTTAGGGAGTTGCAGAGGTATGATTATTCTATATTTATCAGAACTTTCGCCTACGATGAATGTATTTTATTTTGTATCAAATCTCTTATGAAACATTAAGTAGGTTTTATACTTGTTGACTATTTTCCCACTTTACATTTATTTAATTTGTTAAAAATTATTGTTTGAAATTAAAATTATTGATATCAATTAAGATTTCAATCATAATTTCCCAATAAATACTCTATATAAATTACATAACTAATGAATAGGCTACCGATATTTCACTTTTAAGTTTAAGCTTTTGTAGTTTTTTGTAATTTTGTTTAGGTAGCCTAAACTTGTGGTGTCCTTGATAAAAAAAAAACAGACCTCTTCATTTATTGTATCTTCTATTATTTATTTATACTGCGAATATTTTTTTCATTTAGACTTTAATTCTAATGACGAATAGTCATGATAATACACCGGTTTTGGAATGTTGATTCTATCGAGATGAAGCCGGCAAAAACTCGATGGTTTCTCTTTTAAGAAGCCAGTTTCTATAGAAATTTAAACAAAATAATTAACTGTTAACGACTGTCTTGTAATTATCATATTACAGATGACACATTTTATAGATTTTTATCTTGAACAAATTAATAAATTAGCATAGCTATGAGGAAATTTGATTATTAATTCGTGTGTGATAATAATAGTTGTTTATTATAATATATGGGTATTATATTAATTAAGCTGCAGGTCCATTAATCCTATAATAATGAGATTTGACCTGATTAATTTTAAAACAATAGAACACCGCTGAATCTAGGCGATTAAACGGGTTATTGGGGACGTACGTCGATTTCAAAGTGAAATAACAAAATAGCGCGAACTAACACGCAAGCGCGGGTTTGCGCGTAATTACCGTACGTACTGCGTGGAATTAATATGTAATGTAATTTGTAGCACAATAGCCGTGGAATTTCATAACATCACTATGCTATTTATCGAAGTAGTGGTGAGGTATATAAATTGAGTTCTAAATAAATAAACTGCTAAATCGGAAAGCCGCCGTGGTTTGCGTTTACGTTCATGCGTCTCGGCCGACTACGGGAGAGGTATTGTATCTTTGTGCCTGGATGTTCAATGGACCACGATATATTCTTAGTTATACTAGGAGAAAAGAATGATGCGTTAGGAGAATAGATGTTCCTAAATTAACGCATGAAATTTAAGATTGAGAGGCTTATATTATTAGACTACAAGCCGGCATAGGAAAAAAATATGGGTCAATTGAACCA
>CAJQZM010030301.1:0-20034 GCA_907164665.1 Colias nastes | reverse complement strand
CGGTTTCTGTCTTCCTATTAATAAGCTCCATATTAAAGCGAGAACATATTTTCACGCGTACCTCAAAGCTACGAATGCTTTGTAGGTTTCTTAACGAGCTTTTAATAAGCTTTCGCATTGTATGTGGTACTAGAAATTGCTAGGTGAGCTTTATGCAGGTTGTGTCTTACGTAGGAACGTACGTGTCTTAAGGTTCTACGTTTAATAAGCTTACCTTGAATGAAGTATAGGAATGCAGTTGCTAAAATGAGCTGCGTTTTTAGATTTTATGTGTGAAGATGTAATGGCGGTTTTCAATAGGTACAGCCTAAGGAACATAGGTAAGACGGCACCTGCGACCTACAGTACTTACAACAATGGATGTGACGCGGCGACAGTCACTTGCGCAATCCCAGCATCGAGCGGCTCCCGTTGACTCGTCATAAACCGTCGCTTATTATAATTCACGGCACGACGGCCGCTAACTACGAGCGCGTTAATGAATAATCAAGACATAAGAATCACCGCTCGTCGACGTTATCGCTACTGTGTTGAAATCTTATGTACAATCTTGGCGCTTTATCGCTCGCCACTCGAAATGTTGACAGATCTCGTTCAAAACATTCGTACGGTAATCCCCGTGTACCTAAAGTGTAAACGATCCAAATTTTGTAGTAATTAGAAACGGTGAAAATACAGCTGCTGATATGTACGAGATTTTTAAGATTGACTTTGATGAATTGGTAAAATTGCAAGGCAGTGAAACCTACCTGTGTGGTAGATGCTCATTCTCTACCAGGAACCTTTTACTGATTAAACATATTTAATATTATGAAGTATGTACGTAGTAGTGTTATTGTTTAATTACAAACTAAAATAATTTAGAATTCATGCTCATTATTTATAAATGCTCTAACAATGCTTTACATATCTAAAATGAAAGCATAAATGTGATCTATATTCATTTACTCTAATGGTTCGTTTTGTTATTTGTTCCAGTTTCATCCGTATTAAATATCCTATTATTATTATAGGTATGAGTCTCAGTGTTTTTATTATACCAAAGTCCTTCTAAAGTAAGTCTAGAATAAGTAGAAGTTTGATTTTTGAGCTTGATATGTATTGAGATAATTCAAAATCATGAACTTGATAATATAATAGAGCCAAAATAAGGTAAACAATGCGGCGTTCAATCGCGGTCAAAAGTGCGTGACAATCTTGAAGTAGCGCGCGAGCGTAATGTGCGTTATCAGAAACTAATGTAGGTGATTGTATGAACTAACGTGCTATTGATATGTCTACATTCAATTAGGTGTTTTTTTTTGTAGCAAGTGCAATTTTTGTCTAATATAACCGTATCGTACCTATATTTATATGTGGCATATTATAGTTTTAAGTGAACTTAAAGTCAATCACAAGTTGGTAGGTATATTAATTATTTAAACTATTTAGAAATACCTAATTATAATATATACAATTTAGATTCAACTATAAAATAATAAATCTTGAACGAAAACACAGATTCTCCGAGACCGTGCTCGCCGTCGCGGTCAGAAACGGATTACATAGTATTATCCCGTTTTATATTGATGGGGATGTTATATTTGAAATTATTAAATAATGATCTAAGTGTATTAAGAATTATGATGACAGTGTTTAGTTGGTGTAGTTAATTTTATTGTTAATTGTATAATTACTTAAGAATAACTGTTAGAAGGTATAACGGCGAGGACTATAAATTTTAAGAGTGATGCAACCTGAATAAAATGAGGTTCTATTTAAGTCTGTAATGATTTTTAAAAATCTCTACCGTAGAAAAATGCCTCGTCATCACGATTACGTACATTTTACACAATACAAAAGTAATGTTCGTTGTTTAATTGAACGAGTCTTAGATTCCCCTCGCAATTAACATTACAATTTACAGAGTTTGAATGGATTAGGCCAGTTGTAAACAATTTCGACGAAACACTCGGCTCGCCAATTAAAAATGGCTTTTCTACTATACATACTGAAGAGTTTTTTCACTAAACCCTACTTACTTACTTACTTCAACGGCGCACCGACCCAAAGAGGATCTTGGCCTCCGACACCAAAAGTTTCCAGGTTTCGCGCCTAAGCGCCCTGGTGTTGAGGTCTTCTACTTGAAGGATGTCCAGATCTTTTTGGACTTCGTCTCTCCAACGGTGACGAGGTCGGCCGACGGGGCGCCTACCGATCGGCTTGCTCATGTACACCCTCTTAAACCCTCATGTAAACCCTAACGAGCCTATTAATATTTTAACAAAATGAAGATTTCAATAAGCTGAACGTTTAGCGCAAGCGATATAGTATAGTTCGTTATCTATGAAAATAATTTCAGAAATGTATATAACTGTAATTGTAAATAATTGATGAATTCATGGTTAACAGTGTATGTTATTGTCAGGACAAGGTTAAAGCCACCGAATTTTTCCCCGAAATTTTCGAATTGGAAGGATCCGGGACATGCGGCTTGTATCATTATTCTACTGTTAATATATGCTTTGCATTCTAATTCTACCAATTTCAAAAAAGCATGTATGTAGCTTTATTAGCCAACAAATTCCAGCTTTGAATAAATTATTTGATACATTATAGTTTATTATTAATTTATTAGTAGGATTTGAACGTGCGCTTTCGAATGCTTTATAGTTTATAATATGATATTAAAATAGCATTTCTCATTAATTCTCTCAATGCATATCCTATTTAGTTAAACAACAAAGTTATATAACATTCGTTCCATTTGCCTATTGAATATGAATATAATTTCTCGTAGCTTAAAGTTTGGAAACTTCACACAGGATGTAAGATGTCTTTCGAAATTAAAGGAGTGGTTAAAATTTAATACATTGTAGGTAACATAGAAGTTCATTTTCATAAAATAAACTTTAACACGCAAATATTAATCCTATACTCATAATCAAAATATATTTTATTGTAGTTTATTGAGAGTTTCTCATACAAATATAAAAGTGCGTAAATAACGGCATTTTTACATTTTCTTCGCTGTATGTATAAGAATAAATTTATATAGATAGGTTGCAAAATAAACGTAGAGGACGCCCATTTCTTTACGCGAAGTATCAAAACGTGAAGGGAAAAAAGTGTGGAAACGTGTATTGACAGTTGTCACGCGATCTCGTGAAGTGCACGCGAGTGGAGTCGCGGACGGAAAGCTAGTTTGTAAATAAAGGTATATCTGTATTCACATTAAATAATTAGTTTTATAGAGCACTAGCGGTCAGCCCCACATATATAAGCCTATATTTACCAATGAATCACGTTCTTACCAATGGTGAAAGAAATTTTGATATCTCTCTAGTAGTTCTTGAGATCAGCGCGTTTATAAAACTCTTCAGCTTTATATTTTTAGTATAAATTTTAAATCCCAATCCCAATCTTCATGATTGTGTAACCTTCATTACAACGCGTTCGAGAGAGATTTATTAACTGCATAATATGAAGCCGATAGTTTTTAAACCGAAACCAATAACCGTACTATAGCAGTTTGTAAATGATCAACGCGTGGTAAATTATGTATTCATACTGAAAGCGAATAGTGGGCGTTAACCAAATATTGGTTATATAAGGCTAATGTATAATTAATAAGCTTACTTTTCAGTGGGCAGGATTATTGGTGTGGTTTCTTTGATGACTTAGGGCTTGAGGATATGTTATAGCGTTGTTAGAAAAGAAACGAGATGTAAGAACCCCTAATTTAATGTTAAAAACGTAACTTGTAGTAAATTTTTAAAACCCTCAATGAGAAGCGTACGGCTTTTGGTGCTTTTGACTCCAAAATTCGAATATTATTATTAAATTTTGATAATTTACATTTCATAATTACCACCTTATTTATTCCTGCTGTACCTTTAACAAACTTTTCTTTATAAATGTACCTTTAGCAAACTGCTTTCAACACAGTCGGATAATTAGAAAACAATGCACAAAAGTTAAATTGGCAGGTGTTAATCGATATGTGAGTAAAGCGAGAGTTTTCAGCGACCACATCATTCCATTGTCGCTAACGAAGCAAAGTTTCGGACTAACGCTCCCGGTTCGACGAATTGTAGCGAGTTAACTCGAAACAAATACTAACTGTAACTATCAAACTTTTCATGCTGTCGTTTTAATTTTTTTTTTTCAATTTTGTGAAGCAACTGCGTTTCTGAAGTTCCTGGGAATTGTTGGCAAATTTTTATTACGATCAAAATGCAAATGCTCTTTACAAATATACGTTTTACAGAATAATAGCATAGTTATACTTTAATTTTGTAGTTATATTGATTTGAAAGCCGTACCTAAATGATTATAGTTAATATAAGTTTTACTTCGTACTTACAAAAAAGTGATTTATATGATGAAAAATACTCGTATGCAATTATACTAAAGCTCTCATATTTTACCTTCTTTAAAATCAGTAACGCAAGCAAATAGATCGAGATGTACTTATAAAAGGGCCGGGTCAAAAGCATCTTAACTGACTCATGTGGAAACGTTAATGAGGAGATAGTAAGAGTAGGTGTAGATTGTTCACTTGTTTCTAGGAAAATATTATGTATATTGCTTGAGCGTTTGTAACAACTTAATAATGATGTACAGAGGGCGTTTAATTCTAAGGTGAATAGTTTTCAAGATGCAATAATATATTTTTTTTATTGTCGATAGGGAAGCGCTTGACCACAATCTCGCCTGATGTTAAGCTGAGATGTGGTCTAAGATGGTACGCGCTTCCCTAGAAGGTACCTATTCACTCTACGCTTGAAAAATGTTTTGATAGTGAGGTGATGCTCTTCTTGAGCTTTTGAGCAGAGCTACTTATGTGATAGAAAATGTTAATTATGATAGTAAAGAGATAATTCGTTATTGAAATATAATACGTAAAAGTCACACAACAAAGCATGTTCATAGGCTACACGTGGATAGGGATTGTAAAACCATAAGTACATTAATTGATTTCAACGCATTACGGATAATTTATAGCCACCAGCATAATACTTACTTACTGGAGTGGCGCAGGGACCCAAAGTGAGTCTTGGCCTCCGACAATAAGAACCAGCATAATGCCTCCAATAAATAAATGCGATTGTTGAAAGCCAATAATTTAATCCGGCTTAATGAGAAAATTGAACGATAGATTGTTTGAGTTTAATCCTCTTTATCGAAAGGTATTACAAAGTAATAACGTAAGTATCCTATTATTTCAATATGAAAATTAAATAATACTGACTAAACGCCAATCGAAACCTATTTGAACTTAATTAATTACAAACGTGCAGTGCAGTAGATTCAATTTCGAAGACACACAAGTGACTAAAAAAGCTTTAGATTTTTATTGGGGCTCTATTATTAGAAATCTACTAGGGCGGGAAGTTACGTATATGTAGGTACTCTAGCTAGGAACGACAAAATAGCTAATACTCGAACATAAACCTTATGTCGAAGCTGTAAGTTGGCTATCAATTTAATACTGCCATCAAAGTAACAAAGTGCAATAGGACGTAATAGCATTATTCTGAAACAATGTTTTATATCGGTAAGAACTAAGAAGTCGCGAGTAACTAGTTTAAAATACGTTCAGTGTAGGTAGTAGGTAGGGATTTCTTTGTTACAAAATAGACTTACTAATACTAATAACAACACTCTTCGACATACTAAAACTATATCTACTAAATAGAAGATCAAAACTGAAGAAAATATTTATAATTATTTTGCACACTGAAAACGTATATTGCAATAGCCGGAATCGAAACAAACGCTCTTGATTAAAAGTCTGTGTCACTGACCACTGAGCTATCGGGATGTCTAAAAACTTTCACATGTTCCAAAATAACATTAACCATTTTTGTAAAAGCTCATATATTGAGTGAATATTGAATAGCGGTCGTAAATGAATAGTGAATGGCGGGGCGATTGTTGTGTAACTTCAAGGGGCTCCCATCTTCTCATATGTATTTGCAAGTAAATGCATTTTTAGCGCAGACTTCGGCAGGGCTGTCAAATGGAAGTATTTATTTATATCTTTTCATTTTTTCTTATATTATTCTTCAAATTGGAATTAGTTTGTGTTATTGTAAATAAATTGGAATCGGTTCTTGTTATAAGAACAATGTAAGATGGCCATATTGCAAGGTATACAAAGCCCACATATTTAAGTTTTACATACATTTTGGGTGCTTTTACTATTTGAATCTAAATCATAGATATTAAATATTAATAACTTTCCACCCGAGGCTTTTGTTCAATGTAACATTATTCCGGTACAGATGTTGCAACAAATTATTTCATTTCAACACCTTCAACTTTATCCTTGCTACAAATATATCCTAAGTTTCCATCACTCTATTACAGTAAACTGTTGAACCTATACATTGTCTAATAGTTAGGTAATGGTAACAGCAAGCAGTTCCCGATAGGGTGTGATGCATCGCCTCCATCCATCAGGGGATCCCAGTGAGCCGGTAATTAAGACGAGAATACGAACGGCGTGAATTGTTGACGAATTACTATGTTATTGTTTGATAATTGGTTTGTTATGAGTGTTTGTTGATTACAGATCTTGATGCGAACGTATTTGTATTTATCTACTGCATATATGTAGGTTTTTATATTGGATGTAGTGGTTCATCTTGATAGTACAAGATTAATGCAATATTTATTAGGTTTACATAAGTCATCTTGTAATAGTTTGTTTTTGTCCACATCTAATCGAAAGTCATTCGAGCCATGTAGAGCGATGAGCGTTGTCTAAAAGCGTTTTCATGCTAACTGTTCAAATAAATTAAATAAGGATTTCCATTTTCATATAAACTTTGTTTTCAACATAAAAAAATACACGTATCCGCAGCAAGAATGGGGTGCCATAGTTTATAATAAGTTTATTCGGCAACCCTAATGAGGGCGTCAGAACCCCCCATCGATCGTGGTGTTCCCATTGTTCGGCGAGGTCAAAGGTCGCGGAAATTGTTTTCCAAAGTGTAAAAATATTTGGTGGAAAGCATTCTTCGCTAAAGTACCTACGCTAGAAACTAACAGCGACTTCCTAAAACAACATTTGTCGGCTGTCTGGACGGTTTAGTGCGTGATTCGTATCTTGTTCCTCTATTCGTGATGTCCGATTGTTATAAAATCTTTAAGTTTTGTTGAAATTGTGAATGAGAAAAGAAGCTTTATTGTGTTTTTTTTTCTCATATAGGGAAGACATAAAATCTACTAATTATTACACTAATCCAGATATGTACCTACACCCAAAATTTTTGCAAAAAAGTAACAATTCCATTTTACCACAATGTAATCGTATGCAATTGATTAATATATTCAGTAATTAATAAAAAAAAAGCTGCTTAACATAAATCATTGTCTTAGAGAAAATCTCTAAAATTAATTCGCTCAACGAACACATTTTGCCGAATCGACTGAACGGGATGCTAACATGAAGGAACAGATAAGTGTTGGAACAGGAAAACGGCGGCGACTCGCCACGTCCGAGCGAATCACTCGTCGGGATTTGTCTTTTGTTATATTTTCAACCGACTTCAGAAAAAAGAGGAGCTTCTCAATTTACTTCAGAACTTTTCAACTGCTTTTTTCACTGTATCCTCGGAAACTTTGTTACACTAGGTGAATGGATTATGATGATTCTTTTTTTATTTGAAAGCGTGGCTCCCGTTTGTTCGCATTTAATTTTGGTGTAGTTCTGAAAAAAATTAGACGGTTAAATTTTTTATTAAAATTATTACTGATATTCATGTATGTACGTAGATACAGTTTGAAATTATTATTGTCCTTGCTTTGTAAGCTGCGACCGTGGATAATTGCGATTGACGCGCTTTTAAATAGATTTGTTATCGCTCGGCTTCATTGTAACCAGTGATTTTTATCCTTTTATTGATATTGTAATCATATAATATGTTGCATGGTCGTACAATGTCAGTAAACTAGAGTATATACTTGAAGAGACAAAATTAGTTTTGGAAAATTTTATCGTCGTAATAATTTCAATAAAGACGTTCGTAACGATGTTAAAAAGAAAATTTTCAAATAGATTTAATAACTAATAGTGTTATCAAGATAATAAACACCTGTTTTATAGTAAACATAGCATGAACATAGCAGCAGTTTTATCTCATCTCACCTCGAGAAAACTTGTGTAACAAATTGATTATTATAGTTCATTAGACTATCGCTCAGTTCTCGCGTAAACATCGCAGATTGTTAATTACACGTCTTAATTATATTCAGGTATTCAATAATAAATAGTAGATTTTGTCTGTTTTATGTGGAACTATAAACGCTCAGAGTTGGCTGACTTATAACTAATACGTACCGAACTAAAATCCGCGGAACAAAAGTTGTGTTCAACTAATTAACGCGTGGCAGTTAAGCGCTAGCGGTGGATTCGCAAAGGTTCGCAGTTCGCGTTAACACACAAAGCTCGAAAGTTGAACATCTTTTACGTGTGCATACAGAACAATTAAAGTTTCGCTCGTAAACTCTGTGCTCATTAGAATTGTGCAGTGCGTTTATTCTAGTGAAAATTTGCTTGGGTTGCAGTGTAATTACAGAAGATGTTTAAGTATCAGGGAGCTTTTTAAGTTTGATAATCGTTCTTAAAAGAACAAACATTGCTGGCATTTTATGCGCAGTTAAAAAGTTCTAACTATCGATCAGACTAAATTCAATTTACTAACTAGGTAGGTACTTTTAAATCCCAATTGATCGGATGTTCCGTAGCGTCTTTCCAAACTATACAAGGCCAGCACGCAACGGTGTGAAACTAATCACGTATAGTTTGGAAATAACTTTTTTACAAAGTTCTTCCAATCTATACAACAGCAGTACGCAAATACTCGCGTATACTTTGTAGTGAAGTAAGTAAGAATAGCGCTCCAAAATATACAGCGCCAGTACGCATGCGGACTAATCGTGTATGTTTCGAAGTAAGCGCGGCGTCTTTCCATTGATCGCGTTTATATTATTGTATTGCTGTTTTGAAATCTATTATTAAAATGCATGTGTATTGTGTATATAATGTTGCGTACTGATCGTATATTTTTTGTACCGAGGATGCTTGTGTCTTCGTTCCCACTATACTGCACGACTTACAATTGACAATAGTGCTAAAATGTAAGAATCTAATAAGTCCAGAAGAAGACGGTTGTGAGGCGACGGAGCCCCGCTTCGCGGGGCTCCTATTTTTGTGTAGTTAAAAAAAACACGAACCTAACCTAACCCATTGGTAACCCTTATATCTGTTACCTATTTATTTTTCTAAGCTTACCTAATAATATTTTTATTCCATATTTTACTGAATCAATCAAGAAGAATAAAAGTATGTAGATAGATATAGGCTGTACAAGTCTTTGATTGCCTATATATTTATTATTTCGCTCAAGCGTAAGTGGTGTGGTAGCTATATTTAGTTATACATATTTTGCGTACTGATCGTGTATAGTTTGGAACGAAGAAGCAAGCATCCGCGTTACAAAGTATACACGATCAGTACGCAAAATTCGTGTATATATTGTAATAAAAAACTTAAAAACAGCATTACAAAGTATACACGAGCAGTTTCCTATGGTTGCGTTCTGGCTATGTATAGTTTGGAAATACGCTGTTCCGTATTAAAATAGGTTAACTAAACTTTAAAATTTTCCTACTTATATTAGCGAAATTATAAGTCAGCTCACAAAAAAAATCCATAAGCACATTAACATTGAAATTTAATATCGATTTACCGTCAAGTTGAGTACGATCTGCTGCTAAAATCTCACTTAGCTAAGCCCGCGATCTTGGACGCTTTCAGCGGTAATCCCTGCGAAGGTTTGACTGAACCCCGCCTACAAATATTTCAGGATTATTTTTAAATATGGGCGAATTGCCTTCCCTTATTTTCTTTGCTAGCTTTGTGTTAAAATTGAGGGTATTTCTCAATTGTAACTGTTATTGTTTGTAACACATGAGTTAAAATTAAGTTTTAACTACTAAAGTTGGACTTCGTTTGTGGGCTAGTTTAGATCTACGAGTATTTCTACAAAAAAAAGCATTCAAGTCAGTTTAGAACTTAGATAATTTGGGCGGAAAACGAATCATATACCTACATAAAGCTGCTTGCCATTATACCTTAAATTTGGTATTAATAAAAGAGTAGAACGGTGACCCAGTATTTTCTTTTCTTTATTTATTTCCTAAAGAGGATTTGCTAAATATTTACCGAATGTCTCGAAGGAAAATTTACTATTTATTAAGTAATATATAGGTAAATCAAGGTCAAATATCAAATACTAAACGTAAATAATAAATTATATTAGAATAGGTTAATATCTTATGAAACAGAGTTGTCATTGATCAAATAGAATTGAGCAGTCCCACGTCCCGCAAATTTATTATTGATACGGGCTGATTCGGTTGAAGAATTAAAATGAGGAAATTTGTCGGCACGTCGAATTCGAATATATCAATTTATGACGTATTTTATTAAAATAGACTTCTATATAAAAACTTTAAAGTTATGAATTCGACTACACCCTTTGACCTTCTTTTTCCATAAAACTGAAACATCTAAAATTATAAGATAATCATTTCATTATAATCTATATAGATAGTTCCAAAGAGAAATATTACCTAAATATATATAATATTGTACATAATAAACTATCCGAAAATCGCAGCGGGCTCGACGCTGGAGCGACGTGAAAACAATTAGGAGCGTGTTGTGTGCAGTAATTATAATTAAACTGGTGACCTGGAGCTAACGGAATCATTAACACTTGTGTACTTTATGCTTCTTCACGCCGCCATGTCCGGGTGTAATGCTATAATACTGGGAAATTATCTTACATATTTATGTCGAGTGGAGGATGTACTGTTCAGCCTGAAGGCACGCTATGATTCGTAGACATAATTAGGAGATGTAATTGAGCAAATTCATCAATCTCTTATCATCATTAGTTGTACAAATAATTCAATTGGTCTATAAAAAGGGTTTGTGTTTTTAACATTAAATCAACGTTATATTTTTCGATAAACTGTCCCTTTTTACAAAGGGTGTAATTCAACTGTCAGGTGTCTTTACTTGTATTACTTAACTAGCTCTCCGCCCGCCCACTTGCCGCTACTTACATTGAAATTGAATCCAAATCAGCAGGTTGAGCGTTAAACGGAACACTTATTTCTGTACTTATATCATTAATATTGAAACAACCGCTCCAATAAAGCTAATATTCTTTAAGTTGTGTTGCGGTTCACAAATATTTATTGTTAGTTTGTACCTGCGGCGTCGTTCATTGCAATTAGTTTTAATTAACACACAACACTGCTCCACGGAGTTGCCTAGATCCCTTGCAAATGAAAGGATCGCTCCGGCCACTTTTGCCGTCATTAAGTAACAAACAGCCGCTCGATCGCATTTACATTATTAAAAGTAATTAAATGGTGAAATACTGACCCATTAAAGGCTTACAATAATACTTCATTACAGTAAAGTAGGTACGCCTCGAAGCTAGAAAATACACCGGACTATTTTCGGCTCGCTACGTGTCCCCGGCCGGGCCGAAGTTTACAATAGATAAATAAGCAAACTATCAAACTCTTCATAATACAGTTGATAATAGAAACAGACGGTCGTCACGAAATCTCCGGCACTATAAATCCTTCAGAAAGGAAGTTGGGCACGTAGGTCCCTCACGAGTTGCGACGTAGGCATTCCGTAAAGCCTCCGTACATTGAGGGGTGGCGCTGGGAGGGTCGCATTATCATAGCTTAGTTTACACTACTGCGATGAACTGGAACATTAAATTTTAAACCGTGATGTTCGGGGAAGACATTTACGATAATTCCATATAGCTATAGGCACACCCCGGACACTCCATACAAAATTATCGTTTTGACAGTCACACTGTAGAGACTGCAAATGTGTGTGTTAACGGTTTTTATGGTTTTATGGTTGGCACATTTGTGACTAGCGTAAAAAAATTCGCCTTTTTCTGATGAAATACATCCGTAAACAGCACAATATCTAACCATTTTCTACGAAAAACGATAATCACAAATCCAAAATAATAAAATTACTTTCAGTCAATTTGATTAATGTTGTCAATCTTCGTTGCGTATCGTCCTTGTAGAAAAATGCGGACCATTTATAGCATGATCGTGCGGGGTGAGGTAAGTGTTTAATTTTGGCGGGAGGCGGAGTGTCCGTTCTGTAGCGTTTAGCTACTATTATGTATTCTGTGCTATAGGTATGAACATTTCTGTGAGGTTTACCCGAGTAGATTCTTCTGTCAGCTAAAGAAACAACTGAGAAATTAGGATTTTCAATCTTAAGTCTAATATTAAGTAGGTATCTCGTAACCAATGCATTTTTTTATACATTTGTATGATAAATTACGTAAACGTATTCACTAACAAGGTGATGGCCATGAGTCATTATCAACAGAGTATAATCGTAGAAGTAGTTTGTTAGGATATGCGTGAAAGGATACAGCAGCAAGTCCCACTAGGGATTTAAATTATAATATAAATTATTATTGTACTATAATTGTTGAAAATATGAAATAAACTCATATATAGTTGAATCCATATTTTATAACGTGCTTGTTTGCAAAACTAAGAATTAACACGTACTAATTAAAAAGGCACCGAACGGTCGTCACTCGAACCCGTATTCGTTAATTAAATAGAATCCCGAGCAAAGAAATTAACTCGTCATTCACACAGTTGCGTGTGTTAAGGGAATATTACACGCGAAGCAAATTTTACACTGAAATTTGAAATTAATAGCTCATTAAACGGGGCTTGGTCGATTTTGTTCAGAAAATTGGAGCGCGCTTATTGTTTACAAATAATTGGTAGTGAGTGCACGGTGGCTGGCTCTTAAACGTTTTGAGGTTTGCAGGAATTCGCTTGAATAGCGATTGGCTTAATATTGCTTTGTGAAGTTTATTAGTTCGAGTTGCTGTGGTTTACGTAAATAATATCGTGTAGATAATATGTGTGATTCCATAATTAAAACACGACGTTTCTGTTATACTTTTTTTTTTAATTTAATATTTTCAGTATTCTGTTAATATTCCATTCTTGAAATAACAGCAGGTGGTAATTTCGACGAAAATGTCGATATCTTCGTTGAAGTTTTCACATTTAGCCTCGTTTGGAACGTAATAACTGTAATAGCTCCACACAAAGGGAACCCGAACGGCAATGCAGGGCCATTGTAGTTCATGAAAACATCCTAACATTTAGACTTGACCACTCGATATTGTCGGAAGTACGCTGTTGCACTCACGATATTGAACTAGCCATGATTTTAGCTTGATTTAATTTCAAAATATACTACCATTCCACTAAGCATACAGCTTGAAGTTTACAATATAAATAATGCAAGTTAATCATGCAAAAACTTTTTTTGAACTGCGAAATAAGATTGCTTATTACGCGGCAAGGAATATGCTAAATTGTAGAGTTTAGATTGAGAGGGCGACTGAGGTAATCGCTTGAAATTAGAAGGGAGGTAAAGAGATTAAATTCGAACTTGAACATTCGGGGGTAACTGCTGATACAAGTGTTTAATATTATATGCATCTCCTTTTTGTATCCAGGTTTGTGGGTATCGGTAAATATTTCAAGAAATTGACTCTTCATTTTTTAAAAGACGTTTTAACTATGGGCATATAAATTATAACATTTGATACAATATTTCACTCTAATTCCGATGTTCCTCGTCAGACGCGGGTAAAGTAATTGGCTACGTAGATACAAAGGTCAATTTAGTTCCACTTGATGTACCAACATGGCTAAGATGAAAGAAGCTAGGCGGTATGGAGGTAATAGAGGTATATACGGTCCCAGACTTCTCTACCTACATTAACTGTCCCCTATTAAACTATACATGAAACAACATTGCTTGATTTATGTTCACGCGTAAGATTGTTTTAATACGTAGGTACGTTAATAATTTTTTAATGTTTCCGTTTGTTATCTTTGTATTAAAGATGCTCCCAGCAGCGAGGTCATCCTATTTTCCTTTTACTCTCGACGAATAAATATTCAGATTTGGATGCCGGAACCGAAACTGAGCGCCCTTTGTTTTTGTAATTAGATTCAAATGTCTTCTGTAGAATTTTAAGTGCAAAGCGGTTTATTTATTAAACAGTATTTGGGAAAGTTTAACCACAGTTGACAGATATATACGTACATACAGTTAGGAAACTAAGAGCTAGCGCGCACGAGCAACTTTGTCTCCGCAACTATTTTGTCTCTCCCATCAATTTGTATGGGGAGTTGCGTCGCTACGTGCGCGCACTTTCATACTAGCCCATGGGTGGGAGAGACAAAATAGTTGCGGAGACAAAATAGTTGCGGAGACAAAGTTGCTCTTGCGCGCTAGCTCTAAGCCCCTGCGATGAAATTATGACATAAGCACTATTATAGCTATAGGGCTGTTACCTTTTTGATATTTAACCGACTTCAAAAATAAAGGAGGAGGTTATCAATTCGGCCTGTATATTTCTGTTTGCTTTTTTTTCACAGATGATTTTGTGGTAATTTTGAGATTAAAACCCGTTAAAATACAAAAATGGTGTACTTAGCCTAAATATGAATTTACAAGAAGAAACAATCCGAATAAATATACCTTGTAAAAGTAAATACTTTTTTTCAGTGCTATATTTCGAAATCTTGTTTTGTTATGGACGCCGAAGGCTATTTAATGTACCTTAATTATTTATAATGCTTGATATTTGTATGATACATATATTCAATAATAATTATTTTAAACCAGAATTAACAATACTTGTATGTAGGTATACCTACTAAATTATTTTTAAAACGATAAATTAAATTAAATTAAAAAACACAAAATATGCAAAAATAAATTAAAATTATTATTATACGAGCATAGAACCTCCACCTTTTTGTTTTAGGATGAAAAAGAAAATAGTTTGACAGGCTTAGTGCTTGACAAAGTGGTAAAGTCACGTATCGATAAAAATACAATAATTATAATATCTATCTTTTTCTTCCCTAATATTTACGTAATTATGCACATAAATTTAAACAAGATTTTTTAAGGTTTCCATTTTTTTAGATTTTCGTGCTCTTCTAGATTGCGTAAAAAATAGATGCGATCTTTAAACAGACTGGACTCCTAATAGGTACTATTTGTAGCTATCATTTTGGTAGAAAATATGTCAACATAATTTAAAACTCATACTGCCATATCTATAGAAATTAAAAATAGTCTCTTTTTATCTTGTAGTCAGATACGGTATTTACAAATATATTTATTGAAAGGGCTACAAACTGAAACAATCGATATTTATTTAATGTGAAATGACATCACTTTAAACTTTTTTCTATACTATGTATCTTTGTCATTCAAAATCTGTGGATGTGTCACCCGCTACTATCGATCCCCCTCAATACCCTCGTAAACACGCTTGATGGGGGGGGAGCCATTTCGAACATTTTGTATGAAGTTTCCTTACTGTATGTATCTGTATATTGTGGTTTAACTGTCTTCATACTTTCGCTTGGGGGATTACGATAATAAGATAGTTTATTAATAGACCAATTAAAAGACGCGTAAATTTTGTGATATCTACTTTTAAGAAGATTAGAATTATATTCATGAGCATAAGGAGTGACGTGCTTATTCGATGGTGGCCTAAGAGAAAGACTTAATAAGTAATTGAAATATTTAGCAGATGATGCAATTGTTTTACAAGTTAATGCCGTGTCCCGTTGAGGGACATAAAGAAATATAAATCCACACTGATCGATTGTCTTGAGGGATAAGCTGAAGCTGAGCGGGTCCTTTGTCTTGATAAATTGGAAGTTGAATTAGTTTCAAGAGTGTGATTCGTACCCCAGTTCTCCGTTACTTATAATTCGTCAACCATACAATTATAATAAGATTGTGGAAGGAATGTAGAAGTATTACACTGGCTTAAACATTTACCTAAATCGCTCATAAAACACTTTTAAGCGATTTATTCGTTCCAAGTACGCGGTTGTAACAATCGAGATGCATCATAAATATGCGAGAACACTGTCTTATAGCGTTGTTGTTATTTTTGTTACGAGGTCTTATATGTTCCTACTGACTTACATTAAGTATGCTATGACGTCACGCCAGTTATTTACCAGCCGATTAAAATAAGTATACGGTCGCTCTCCACACATATATTATACAAAATGATTTGCATTCAAGCAGCCTTCCCATGTACCTATATGAGAAGGCGAATTATACTGCGTGCTATTATTAAGTGCGCAGACGGTTATTTCTATAAATGATTATAAATAACGCGGCCATTGAAGAAACAATATTGTTATCACTTGAGCTGGCTCATTGTTCGTGGCCGTGCCAAGACAATTGTTGAAACAGCGAAGGGTCAGTGTCCCATGCTAAGAAATTTTAAGGATAGATTATTTGGTATGAAAGCTAAGTTGAGTCGCGGATTGGCCTGAAAATTGCTTGTTATTTGCGTTTCACAAGGACGTTGAATGAAGCGTTCAAGCGTACATAAAATGTGAACATTTAATATCGATACATAGTAAATTTGCTCTTAACATAAATTGCTATAATTTATATGTTAATCATCCAAAAAGATAAGACATTAATTAATAGCAAATCACATTCTACGATAGCGGTTTTATTCCACCAAGTTGTGATCCCGATCGATTCATCAGAGAGGCTCGTCAGAGGCCCCGATCGCGAGGAAAGCATACCTCATTGATTTTGTACGGCTCATATTATTTTAAGCTTGCGTCCGCGGAAGCGAAGCATGGTTAATTCACTTGAGTTTATGGCTAATTAATCGGTTTACTTTGGAGTGTAAGTTGAGGTCCTTATAGTTTAATATTGTATGTAATCTTTCAGTATCTAGACAACCTGTTGGTGATTGTGAATCCTAGGTAAATAGATTTGTCGCCCCGAAAACCTGTAAACCCCGAAAACCATTAGAGCTGTTTCCGAAATTCAGATTATACGTATATAAGAATGGCTAGTAAATATATTAGACAGATAGATAGATAAGATAGATAGATTCTTCAAATTCCTATTTTTTTAGAACTTCGATTAAACTTTAATATTTTGTATTAGTAGTTGACCTTTATAATGATCCTGTTAAAATACTGGTTATAGGTATATTTTAATAATTAAATAAGTGATAAGAGGCGATGTTTAATTATTAAGGAAAAATTGAATCATATCAGCTGTTAAAGAATAGTTAATTTTTCTATACTTTATCTTTTAAAATCTGCTATTTATATAAGTAAATAAATACATATATTCGTATCGGAAAAATGCTTGAAGCGAACTATGAAAAAGGTTTTATTACACTATTATTTGTAAATAACTAAAGCTTGCAATATAGTTCTATTGTTTATAAATTTATAGTTCTAGGTATTTGTATTTATTTTCTGGGAAAACGTGATAAAAGTTAAAAACACAAGATATAAGTATCTCGATATAGAAATAATTGTGTTGTTTCAATATTTTATTATGTACGTGTTTTTTACCTACATTTCCGTTGTTATCACATTTGTTAGAAGATAAATTTTCTATTTCGCCTGTTGGACATATAAAAGTATTTTTTGTTTCAATTTTGGCACAATATTAACTTTATACGTAAATACTATGAATATCTGTTTTTATTTTACACAAGATCCTGATGACATCTAACATTATAGAGATAATGAAAATCTGAATACTTATCTAATCATATTAAGTTGAATATTTATTGATTCCACCATCAAATACCTAATAACTAAAAATCTATTAAATTGAACGTAAAACGGTATAAATAGGTATATGTGAAACTCAGAAAGCATTTATTTGGCTGTCGAATTTCAAAATTTTCATGAAATCATTCAACACAATTAGTTCAGACGAGCATAAACATATATATTTATTAGTCAAAATAAATAATGTTGCTATTGTTTCAATTGTCGTTCCCGTTCCCGTGAGAATTCCGGTATAAAACCTACCCTATGTGTTAATCGAAGTTACCCTCTGTATGTATGCTAAATTTCATTGTAATCGGTTTTGTAGTATTTGCGTGAAAGAGTAACAAACATACACATACACATCCATCCTCACAAACTTTCGCATTTATAATATTAGTAGGATAGGATTAATTCCATTCAAGTTAAATCCATTGATGTTTTAAAAACACGATAAAAATATCAACATCGTGCAGCGCAATTAAAAACAAATTGAGCATCAATCGTTTATGTGGTTTCCGATCAAATAATCATGTTTTCCTTAATAATAACAAGGAATTTGTTATTCATCGGACTCCCTTGAATCGTTATGTTTTGGGAAAAATATTATTTGATGCCTTCTTTTTGTGCATTTTCGTTTTCCGATATTTTTGCAAATATTCAAATTGAAGTAATAATAGTAGCACATTAACGATCGGTTCTTTACTTTATCGCTTCTGTGTTAAATGTAAAAAATAATATTTTTTTGGCATTGATATTTACCAGCTGATTCCAATTTCAGTATTATAGTGAGATGATATAGATTAGTTAAGTGTTACGGTGAACATGCCACAGGACCTTGTTATTCCTAACGGAGTTATAGAAATTTAGCTTTTGAAAACATAATGGGCTAATCCCATAATAACACATAAAATAAAATTCACGCATATTAATAATTGCACTGGTAGAATTATAAAACATATCTTTTGATACGTGATAATGTGATATTATTTTGTTAAATAGTAACATATTAACTGCATTATAATCACGTACGTCATAGACATTTAACAAACTACGTTACGACTACAACCGGTGATTAGAACAATTCGATCATACCTACCGCGTACGCTGCCTGCCGGTGCACCCATCCATCATTCTAATTATTTAACCTTACGACGATGTTTCATGCATTATAATAATAAATAATAATAATATTTATTGACCATAAACAAACCACACAGATACAAAAAACAGACAAAGGCATACAATCAAACATAATTAAAAAAGAAAAACAAAAACTATTAAAAACTTAAAACTAATAAAACTCAAAACAAAACAAATAAAATAAAATAATATAAAAAAAAAACGTTAAAACTAAACTTAAAAAATTATTAGAACGATTTCTTTTATTACTTCTACAACGACTTGACCATACCCCATTGTTTGCCAGGCCGCTGCCTGCCAGTGCTGTGCATGCACCTGTTCCAAATGTACGGGCTGCTCACACACTTCGAGCTGGACGTGACGAAGGCCTGGCGGCTGTTCAGCCTCATCGAGGAGGGCTACCACAGCACCAACCCGTATCACAACTCGGTGCACGCCGCCGACGTCACGCAGGCCATGCACTGTTTCCTGCAGCAGCCGCAGGTGAGCCACCAGATTTTACGTATTACTTATGTGTATTTCAGTCTTATTATAGAGGCGGACTTGGGCCTACTTACAGCGGTATAAAATGGATATATTCATGTGTATTTCGGTCTTATAGTAAGGCACGAATGTGGACTTAATAATAATAATAATAATAAAAACATTTATTGTCAACAGCACACAAAAACGTACAGTACAAGATTAAAAAAACAAAAAAAAACAAAAGTAACATTCAAAGTAAAAAAAAAAAAAAAAAAATAACAATAATAATAAAGTATAAGAAAAGAATGTTTTTAATAGGTACTGGACATTTCTCCGTTGACAAAAGGGACCAACTCAGTATCTGGCACGAATGATGAGATGGACCATTCGCACCACTGATTTTCAGTGGCCCCTTATGACATTTGGAGTCAACAGTCACGCAATGATTATTAAAATAATAAGAAACACATTACACCTTAAACCTAAAAGAGATAAAAACAATTAAAATTAAAGTAAAGAAAACAAAACGAATAAAAGATAAAAAATAAAATAAAATAAATAAAATCAAAGGAGAAACAAAACAAATCATGCAATCACACTTAAGTAAACAATTGTTTTTTTTTTTTTTTTTTTTTTACATAGAACACAATATAAATGACTTATTTACAAAAGAAGTTACACTCAGCGCCACCAAGTCCC